>JAWNNB010000742.1:0-103570 GCA_035043285.1 Drosophila subsilvestris | reverse complement strand
CACTGAGCCCATCCCAGAGGAACGATGGGAATTTTTGAAATATGTGAAACTCCGATTCACACTGCGACCATCCACCATCCCCCATCCATGAGAAACAGCTGATGCTCATAATTGCGTGCGGAAATTTGTTTACGTCTATAATTAAAATGAATATTAATAATATTGCAATGGTTGTAAATGTGATTCAACAGCAAAACATATTCTTGACCAAATTAATCATGTTGATGATGATGGTGTGGACAAATTTGACGAGGAGGAGATATTAGAATGGATATTTGTTTTGAAAAAACTGAAGCGTGGTCATTTGTGACTGCTTCTACAAAATCCAATCAATGTTTTAAATACAAATATATATGATAGGACTTTTTAGAAGCGGCTCGGGACATTTTGGGAGAAAGATGTAGCCGAAAACAAAGATACGCTATTTAATGAAAATTTTATATCGCCATAGCATTGTATACTTTGGGCTGTTTTTCTGAATACAGAATAGTCGGAGGGCTGTTAGCCAACAGCGTGTGCAATTTCCTGCATGAGTTTTGCAAAACACTCCTGATAAACAAATTCCCAGAGGATAGTCCACAAACTATCTCACTTCTGAGTTTTTGTGCCTGAGAATATTTTAACATCAGATGTTATGTTGTTGTTTTTTTCAATTTTCCTGTCTGTCATTGTTTACATTTTCGTAGTGAATTCCGATTTTTCGTTGTTACTGATGGTTGCATATGACAATTATCGAAAAAATACCGAACGGAAACGTGCGAATTGGATGGATGAATGGTGGAATAACTGGGAAATTTTCGGAACGGCAAAACCTTATGGCCCATCCCAGAAATGGATGGGGGATGATGGATGGTCGCCAGTGTGAAAAGGCTATAACCTTTGCATGTTTAGCTCTTTTGTTGTGTTTAGCTCTAACTTTCCTCGAATATTAGTCTAACCCCTATATTTCCTGGATGTTCGCTATCGGTTCGGTAACACGCGTCGCGCGTCATGCGGCAGCACCTCTCGGTCGGTTGGGCGGGAGGGGCTGCGTTTCTAACCTCGGTTCCGCGCGTAACCGGCTTCGGCTTGGTGTCGCAGGAGCCACTTGATGGTGCAGTCATTACATATCAACGTCCAGACAACAGACTTTCTCAGAAATCATTTTCTTTGGGGTATAAAGTCTTCCATGACATACATTTAGAACTTATTCCAACTCTCAGAAGAGTTTAACAAGATCATCGAGAGGGCAAAACTCTTGCGATGTGCTCACTATGGAGCATCCTTCAGTACTTTTGGGTCCTGTGGACCTGCACCACCCAACCAAAAGACCGTATTTTGCAAAGTTAGAGAATTTTTAGAGATTTTAACATTACGAAGTCAGTCGCTATTTCAAATTGATGCACGCGAGAACAAACTGTTCGTGCAAGCTCCTGTGTAATAAAATTTATATCCAAAATCGCTGTTGCCAGAACTACCAATCCAAGTCCACTGCCATAGTATGGTTGGACGACAATTGATTCGAATTTTTAGCACCCAATCCCAAGGCCCGACGGTCTGAGGTCGCTAGGTGGCGTACCAGATTCAGAACTATAGCGATTCAGCAATGTGTAATGGGGCTTTGAGCATACTCTGCACTTTGTCGACTTGCAGGCTGAAACGTTATGTCCTTTTCTTAAACGACTGATACACAGCGGGATTCCATTTGCAAATAAGTTGATTTACTTTATTTGCTTGGTATACAGCTAGCTAACTTGCCAATGGAGTCTGTATTGCCTGTAACTTAAAAAGTTTAGATACGCCATCAAAGAAAATGTGACACTCATTATCATATACCTGCTTTAGAGATTTGAGAGCCTTGGAATAATTTTGATCTGTCACCTAACCACTCAAGAACGTGATCGGCTATTTTGGCTCCAACGCTGAAAACAGTTGACCGACAGATCGGTCGGACAGATGGAACGCAAACGCTACTGCACACATTAATTTTCCATAAAAGAGTAAGTTAAGCAATTTATTCAAGCTCTTCTAGAGCGTTTCAATGTTAAAGTTTGTGGTGGGTTACACGCGACTGCTCACACACTCTGCCTCCTGCGGCCTTTGGCTCCGTGTGGCTCGTCTCGGCTGCCGTAGAGGCAGAGAACTAACTTCGTGTGCCCTATGCACAATTTCTCGGCTGCCTCAGCGGCAGAGAAATAAGTCACGTATTTGCCTTCGTGTCTGTTGTCTTCGCACACAAACGCACTAAAACATGAATGTGTATGCGTGCAGACCCCTAATGTAGATGACAGATGTAGGGACAAAATATAAGCAGAAAAGATATTTAAAAATTCCAAAAAAATTAAAAGCTTACATTACTGACTGAGTACGGGTATAATAGTAGAGTCGCGGCCACCACGTTCCCTCTCGTCTTAATTCTCAATATGTTTATCTGTAACTATCTTTTGACGTAGGCAAACAACACCCTTAACATATTTAATATCCACAATAATACGACAAAAAAATGACGCAAAACATTCGAATTATTTTTGGCACATATTTTGGTAGATATAAAAGATATATCGATTTTCGCTATTTTTTTGGAAACAATAGCTTAATTTTATAATTTATGTGCAAAGGTTTTACAGAGTACTTTTTTATGCATTGGTAGTTTAAAAACGTAACAAAAAGACGAATATAATATATATATATATTAATATAACTGTGGAATCATACGGAGATATAATGTGCATTGATACACACTTTTCTTTCAAAACATTATGGAAAATATTATACCTGCTTTCGTAAAATGACAGATATGTATAATACTACTTAGGATAGCTTGCCGGGAATGATTTATTGATTTCTTATTCTACGCTTGTTTACTTATATTTAGTATTAGTATTTCAAAAATTGCTGACCCATAGGCACGAGACAAAATATTGATGTGTAATCATATTTTATTAAAGTTCCAATTAAATATGCAAGAGTAGGTCCGTCACAATAAACTATATCTAATTTACAAGTGCCCCCATTTCAGTTTATTTTCTGAACAGAACTTATAAAAAAAATTACGGCTCTAATTTTTCTCGTAGCGATTCACGTTTTCGGGCATTTGACATTTGTCTACTATTATTAGCGACACTTTGGTTAAATTGAACCAAACGCGGCTTCTCCTGTGATACAGCAGCAGCAGCTTGGTTTTTAGGACCAACCATAAAAAAAGTATGCACCCGAGGTTTATCATACTTCACGGGTATTCTATCAACAATTTTATTATTTTGTGGTTCATTAACTGCGTTGTCGAATTTTGGCGTATTGGGATGCCAGTTAGTAACATTTGGTCGGAGCCTGGCAGGAATCATATGGGCCTTTAACTCCAGTTCCTTTGTATTAAATACTTCACAGTCAACCTGCATTAACATAATGTCGCCGTTGCTGGTGGGATCGCCTGTAGGCAATAGTAATGACATTTTAGGTCGCTGGCTGCTATTATAATTGGATGCTGGAAGTAGTATGTGTTCCGTGTTAAAAGAAAGAACATAAAATGTATCATCTTTTCTTTGTATGCCATTAAACAATGGGATGTGTTCCTTTTTATTGTTAAATGCTCTATTTATACTAGAATTTATTTTCCTGCGTCTCTTATCCTCAACATCAGTACTATAATCGTTCATATCCATGTACATTTTACGTTTTCCCTGGTGTTGTAGACCTCGGACTTCAGGTTTCAACTCAATGTAGTCTTTCGATAATTTAAACCCGTGTGGGTTGTTTTTCTCAGCAGTAAAACCCGAAGACATGTTTAAATTAAAAAAGTCATTGCTGTTAGCCCATTTTTGTAAATTTTGAGCCATTCGGAAATAGTTAGATTGGTTAACTGCAGAATTAGAAGAGTTACAATCACCATTGCACTTTTTTACAGATGAGTACGCCAGTGGTGGCGGCTCGTTGCCAAAATAGTTTGTTGATGTATTTTTAGAATTGTTTTTATCTGAGCTAACAGTAATGTTACGCCTAACCGGACCTAGAAAATGCAGTGGGGGAACTGAAATTTCATCCGAATGACTCTTATTCTGGTTAACTTTGTCGCTATACTCTTTTTCAGTTTCTACCCAAAGTAGACGACGGCCAACAACCGTAGGGTCCGGCACAACAGTATCTAGAATTCCACCATCGTCATCTACGCTTTGCTTGGTAAGAAATGACTGAAAACTCCCAGCATTCATAGTTACCATAAAAGCCATAGCAAATAACACAGCCACATTTTTTTTTATAGTTGCTGAATTGATTTTTCGGTTTGAAAATTTTGGCTTAGGAGCTATCTTTACGTGGTGGGGCTCGCTCCTCGCCACAGAACTTAAAGAATGAAGTACAATTTCACTTGAGTTTCCTGTGCGACATTTGCATGTTTTGGCCAACGTGACTAACTGTGTGCGCAGTGTTGTGTTATCCTGTAGAAAAAAAAACAATTATCAAAATAAATCCAGATACTTTTTATACCCGTAATCGAAAAGTTAAGGGGTATATTAGATTTGTGGTTAAGATGTGTGCAACGTACAGAAGGAAACAATTCCGACCGCATATAGAACGTATACTCTTGATCAGTATCTATAACCGAGTCTATGTCTGTTTGTCAGTCTTGGTTGGCGCTTTGTTCTCAGTGCCTGTACCAGCTAGAGCAACCAAATTTAGTTTCCAGAATCTGGCGCTGCTGACGCTATTCATTCTCTTTCTCGCTCGCACACACTCTGCCCTGTGCAATGCGCAAGCGCCCCCTCGCGGAGTAGATGTAGAATCTAAATGGTAGATGTAGAATATTTGTTCTAGATTTATAATCTACATTTTAGATGTAGATGTATAATCTACATTTTAGATGTAGATGTATAATCTACATTTTAGATGTAGATGTTGTTAGCAGATGTAGCGAAAAAAATGTAAAATATGTTAAAATTCTCACAAATTTATATACTGACTGAATACGGGTATAAAAGTAGAGTCGCGACTAGAAGCGACTCACACGTTAGTTCTCGTTTTTTAAATATTTTAAATATGCTTAGTGCTAATTGTGATAATTGTTCAACAATAGATGCCGCTAAAAGTTCGTCTGAAAATAAAACTATACCCAACGAAATTTTTATACCCGTACTCAAAAAGAGTTAAGGGGTATACTGTATTTGTGGTAAAAGTCGATGTGTGTAACGCAGAGAAGGAAAATTTTCCGACCCCATAAAGTATATATATTCTTGATCAGTATCAATAGCCGAGTCGATAGAGCCATGTCTGTCTGTCCGTCCGTCTGTCCGTCTGTCCGTCTGTCGTCTTGATGAGCGCCTAGATCTCAGAGACTATAGAGTTAGAGCAACCAAATTTTGTTTCGAGACTCATGTGATATCACACTGCTACAAGTGTATTTCAAAATTTCGCCGCGCCCACTTCCGCCTCCACAAAGGACGAAAATCTGTGGCATCCACAATTTTGAAGATACGATAAAACTAAAAACGCAGTATCGTAGAGAATGACCATATCTATCAGATTGCCGAATCTGAATCAGATCGGATCATTATTATAGCCAGAACAAAGAAATTAATTTTCAGTTGCTTCCCCACCTCCTCTGGCGATGCTGACGCTACTCATTCTCTGTCTCGCTCGCACACACTCTGCCCTGTGCAATGCGCGAGCAACCCCTAGCGGAGGAGATGTAGAATCTAAATGGTAGATGTAGAATATTTGTTCTAGATGTATTATCTACATTTTACATGTAGATGTAGTTAACAAATGTAGCAAAAAAATGTAAATGTAAAATTAAAATTATTTTTTTTAAATTTCAATCATAAGCTTACAAATTTATATACTGACTGAGTACGGGTATAAAAGTAGAGTCGCGACTAGAAGCGACTCACGTTCCTTCTCGTTTTTACTCAAAAAGAGTTAAGGGGTATATTGTATCTGTTAACACAGAGAAGGAACATTTTCTGACCCCATAGAGTATATATATTCTTGATCAGATCAATAGCCGAGTCGATAGAGCCATGTCTGTCTTTCCGTCCGTCTGTCCGTCTTGATGAGCGCCTAGATCTCAGAGACTATAAAAGCTAGAGCAACGAAATTTTGTTTCCAGACTCATGTGATATCACACTGTTACAAGTGTATTTCAAAATTTCGCCCCGCCTCCTTCCGCCTTCACAAAAAACCAAAATCTGTGGCATCCACACATTTTAAAGATACGATAAAACGAAAAACGCAGTATCATGAGAATGACCATATCTATCAGATTGCCGAATCTGAATCAGATCGGATCATTATTATAGCCAGAATAAAATTCATTTTCAGTTGCTTCCCCCACCTCCTCTGGCGGTGCTGACGCTATTCATTCTCTTTCTCGCTCGCACACACTCTGCCCTGTGCAATGCGCGAGCAACCCATAGCGGAGGAGATGTAGAATCTAAATGGTATATGTAGAATATCTGTTCTACATGTATAATCTACATTTTAGATGTAGATGTAGTTAACAAATGTAGCAAAAAAATGTAAATGTAGAAATTAAAATTATTTTTTTAAAATTTCAATCATAAGCTTACAAATTTATATACTGACTGAGTACGGGTATAAAAGTAGTGTCGCGACTAGAAGCGACTTACATGCCTTCTCGTTTTAAATTAAAAGATGCAGAAACTAAAAATGTTGGAAAGTTTCCACTTTGATTAGCTATATCCCCACATAAATCCTGTGAAAGGTGGTCCAATTTTCTTTGTGTTTTGATATATGAGCTTCAGATTCTGAGTAAACATTATGATAGGGCCCAAAACGTTGAGCCAGCAACGTTTCAAGCGGTAAAATGTGATTTTCGAAGGGTTGGTCAACCAATTTTAGCTCAGCTGTTTCTCCATAGATTTTAATAACCAATACTTTAAACAACGCCTAGTTAATGCACCTATGTATATACAATAAGTATAAGGACATATAAGGAATGCTTAATATTTCCCAGACGGTACACTGGGTTCACATTTAAGCTGAATTGTTTAGCTTTTTAGAATAGCAAAATTCATTACAAATAGATGAAAAAAACCAAAAGCGATACCTGTAAAAAAAAAATATTCTTAAAAAAAATTCCTGCACCTAAACAAAAATAAATATTCTTAAAAAACAATCTGTCACAAAAAGTCGGTTTGGTTCGAAGCGGGAAAGAAAAAGTTAAATTTTGTTGGATAGTGTTATCCAACTGAATTTCTAAACTCAGTGGATGGCCTGGTTCACCACCGCACACCCACTAAAACTATGCATGAAAAGGAACGCGCTTGGTGATAAGAAAACTGATGAGTAATGTGATTTACGCGACGATACTCAAAGGAATATTTAAGTTTAAATGAATTCAGTTCCAAATTCGTTTTGCCTTCGCCATGACGATGAACAAATCACAAGGCTTGACTGTTTGTCGTTTAAACTTAGAAAATCCATGGTTTCTCATGGTCAGTTGTACGTGGCATGTTCACGTTTCGGCATATGTAGTATATCACAAGGTGCTTCAATAAAGAGCTGAATTCGATTCCATTTAAATAAACATAATGAAATTTGAACTATCTGTGTATTTATTATCACTCTGAAGTTTATCTGAAGGTGTTAAATAAGGGCGAGACAATTTACAATTATCTGCTAACTATGAACTATAACAGGAATATAAATACTTCAAGAAAAATATAATATAGGCAGAAAAGAAAGGTTTTACAAATTTGCTAGGTCTAGGTGATGGTAAAGGTTACGTACAATCATATCAAGGGATATTTCGGGGGATATGGTAATATAGTAGGAATTGTAATTATTACAAAGAACACGGAGAGGTTCATGCTGGGCGAAGTTGGACCTGCAAAAGGGTAAACGGATAGGCCGGAAAGTCCCGGTTGGTATGGAAGGAACTGTAAAATCGATCTGTCCCAACAGAGTTTTGGAGTCCACAAGACCGAGAATGAGCTTGTGAATGAATAAGACGCCATCGCAAAATTCTACGATGGTGTAAGAAGGGTATGTCTATTAATTTTAGTCTAGATCGGTATGGAGGTAACCGTCTGCCAGAGTCCCAGTTCAGATTCCTAAGGGCAAAAATTAAAAATTGTTTTTGAACGGATTCAATTTGAATTTTTTTCTCTTTGTATTGAGGACTCCAAACACAAGAGCAATACTCCAATATTGGGCGTACTAATGAGACGTACAGTGATTTTATTATGTACGGGTCGTCAAAATCTTTTGACCAACGCTTTTGAACGCTAATACTCCCTTCGCTTTGTTCACCGCTACAGCAATATGGCTGTTAAAGCATAGCTTATGATCAAACAGGACTCCTAGGTCTTTTGATGTGGAAACTCGATCCTGGGCATGAAAAAAGAAAGAAAAAAACATCTGATATCTTGCACGCCAAACAAAAACAATGTGCTCGGCAACTCTAGCACCTGTCTGGCAAACTCTCCGTGCCTGGCAGTAATCAGCTGTTAAAAAAACATGTCTCAATTTCACGGTAAACTTAATAAAAAATGCTTTTCGATTTTTTTTTCGAACAACCATACTTTTTTAAACTTTTTGTTCAATTCATATAAAGTTTTGGGTGTCGGTCTTATAAAAAAAACGTTGATGATTCGCTAAAAATTCTTGATCGGATTAGGATCAGGACCATTTTCCGGCCAGTCCAATATCCTAATTAATATATACTACAAACGCGTGCAGCAAATTGATTGCGGTTTTTTTAAATGATAGCCAGAGTATGTGGAATGGTTTTCATAAAAAAAGGGCTTTTCTATAAATAGGTTCCTCAAGAATTAAAAATTTTAAATTAAAATTGAACTGGTATTTTCCGCAGCACGTGCATCAAAGCACGTTTCCTCAAAAATTAATCCAAAAATTAATCTCAAATTTGGCACAAAAAGATTGTTTGAACGCCTATTTCATTTATTTTGTGTCATTCTGTAGAACGGAACATTTTATGATCGATTTTGTTTTTATCCTTTTTTGTGTGAAAAATGGTTTTCTGAAATAATTTCAATTTGTGTGAGTTTCTTTGTTTCTTTTGAAAATGTGTGCGTTTTAAAGTTAAATGTCGTTACGATTAAATTTGGGGCGGAGAACGCGAAGTGCGTCACAAATTATGGCTTCGAGGAGCCGTGAAAGTAGCGAGGACATTACAAAACGCAAAGAAAATAATCGTCTACGTCGTATACTCACAGCGAGATCAGAATAATGATACAACAGCAACTGCAAATGAACACATGATATACAAAATCTACAAGGTGTTGCGTTCACGTACAATAGTGTCACCGATTACGCTTCTCATAGGCATATTATAATTCCATATCCAATGAACGACCGTTGTCGCCATTGTCAGGCAAATACATTTAAAGGTGAAGCAGATTGGATGTACTGTGCGAGTGGTAAAGTAATATTGCCTGAATTGGGGAGCCCACCACAACCATTGAGCACCTTACTTAATGGATTGACACCTGAGTCTAATGATTTTTTGAACAATATACGAAACCATAATTCGAGTTTTCAAATAACATCTATTGGCGGCACAAATATCATAAGAGACAACTTCATGCCAACGTTCAAGGTAATTAAAAAGTTTTTTTTTGCAAATTTAACTTTTGTTCTCATTCTTATTTTATTAAGATTCAAGGTCAAATATACGATCGACCTAGCTCTTTGTTACCTTTCGTCAACGCAGACCACCAATTTTTGCAATTATATTTTATTGGGATCGCGGAAGACGAAGCTGAAGCGGTGTGCAATTACTACCAACACGTGGAGAAAAATATTTTCGATTTGCAAGATATGTTCCATGAGCACAACGAATTGGTTCAGTTATTCAAAACGTCGCTTGATCGAATGCCATCTGACGATCATAAAATTGTTATTCGATCTGATAAAACACCGGTTGGCGAACATGCAAGACTTTTCATGCACAAACAGTTGACGAAGTGGCAACAGTCATAGTTGGTGAGCAATTTAATAATCGTGATATTGTCCTTCATCGTAGAAATCGTAGAATCCGAGACGCATCGCTGTTATGATGCACTACAATATCCCATGTTGTTTTGGAGCGGCCAAGATAGCTATAATTTCAACATTAAAATGATAAATCCAGTAACCGGTAAACTGATGAATAATTGAATTAAATTAATTCAATTGTAGGTGGAGAAGGAACAAAGAAACTCAGTGCTATGAATTATTACGCATACAGGCTGCATATACGGCATAATCAAGACAACCACATATTGAGGTGTAGAGCTCTTTTCCACCAGTATATTGTGACATGTCCCTGCAGTACGGGTCATCGACGTGTAAACGACTACACGTCGATGCCAACGTAATGCAGCTCGCTTATGTCAGCGATGACGTCCCATACGATGGACTGTTTACTTTAACCAAGGGATGTCCTAGGAATATAACGATGACATAGTAAGCGAGAAATAGCCGAAAGTAAGGCCTTAATAAGTGATGAATTTCCCTTAAAAAGTAAGGCCTTAAATTGCGAAATTATCAGTGTTTTGCACGAAATTTCAATAATAAGTGATGAATTTCCCTTAATAAGTAAGGCCTTAATAAGCGATGACTTTTCCTTAAAAGTAAGGCCTTAATAAGTGATGTATTTCACTAGAAACTGTCGCTATTTTGAGGAAAAGCATGGGTAAATTTTGTATGAAAATATTCAATTTCTTTTTATTTATTGTTGTATTATTATAAAATGGATTTACAATTTTGTTCTGAGTGCTATTTTTTGCCACAGAACCTCCTTTTAAGTGTTATTGATGTTTTCATGTTCGTGAGGCCACTGAAATAAGATGGGGGTAATTAGTATATTCGAAATTTATAAAATCTGTTAAATTTGTTAACAATGCTCTCAGTAGATCACTATGGTAGATCCAAAAAAACAAAAACAAAACACCCGCCAAATATGTATCTGCTCGACTCGAGCCTCGCTTTTAGGGTGGGTTTTTTCTGTTTTCGTTGTTGGATATTGAAATTTCGTGCAAAACACTGATAATTTCGCAATTTCCCAGTTTATTCATTTTTTACAACGCTCAATAGACGTATTTTTAAATTTAAATGAAACAATGCACTTACCTGATAATAATTTTGCCCAAAATAACAAAACCTGCGTCACACTTTTTACCGCACAATTCTAACAACTTTGTCGACGCCGACGGAAAACCCGAATTCTACTACAACGCGTGCTGTAACAGAAACAAAAGAAAGAAAAAGGGAAATAAAAAGGTACCGACGCGTCGATCGCGACGTCGACTTCATATTCTGCTCGACTGCCGCAGCGGCAGAGCAAAACGCCTGAATGACGCGTAGTTGACATTTGTCATCGCTCACTTCTGGTAATGCAGGGGTATGCCAAACTTGAATCGGAACGGTTGAATTTTCTTCGATTCAACCAAGCCAGATTCAATTACGTTCCGAAGAGTTTGTTCATTTGCGTGATGCCATTAACAACGATGGTAGTGCACAAAACGTTGTAACTAAGATAACGTTCAGACATGTGTTGCAACTATGATAATATTACCGTCATCGTATGTTTGAAGTCCACGTCATATGTTTGAGTACGCGCAAGATGCGATTTCATTATGCGATTACATGTCTTGGAATTATGGTTTCTGGGCCAAACATCAAAAGATGGCCATTATATTTTAGCATGTGTTTTAGACAAACATTGAAATCACTCATGGATTTAATTGACAAGCACGGTGCATTTGAATTTGTTCAATGTTGGATGTATTCAATTGAATGGCAGAAACGAGGTTTGCCATATGCGCATATTTTGATTTGGCTGATTGAAAAAATTAGGCCAAATCAAATTGACGATGCGATTTCGGCCGAAATTCCAGATCGGACAGTGGATCCTGAATTGTTTGAAGTGGTCACCAAAAATAAGATTAACGGTCCATGTGGTGCGTTGAATGTTGCTAATGTTACCGATGAAATCAATTAATTTCAAATGGGCAAATACATCAGTTCAAATGAAGCAGTATGGCGCATATTATTCCCGATCCATGAAAGGCATCCAAGTGTAGTTCATTTAGCTGTTCATCTTGAAAGTGGTCAACGCGTTTTTTTCACACCTGGAAATGCAATGCACTGCGCAACCACCAGCAACAACTATAACTGCATTTTCGTTGTATCAAGCAGATGATTTTGCGAAACATTGCTATACGCCGAAGTACCCGAATATTATACGTGGAATAATTCGCCAACGGTTTTTCAAAGGCGAAGACACGGACAAGCCGTTTATGGTCAGCCCGTATTGTTTCACTCAGATGCGATAAGACGAATTTATACAGTTCATCCCAACAATCAAGATGTTATTATTTGCGATTGTTGCTAATAAATGTTCGTGGACCAACATCATTTGAATCTTTGCGAACTGTTGGTGAAGACTTGTGTGGGACGTATCGCGAAGCATGCGAACGATTGAATTTGCTTGATCTTTCACTTGAAGATGCAGCATTATTCTTAAGTCCACATCAAATTCGGACACTTTTCGCAATTATTATAGCCACGTGCAGTCCAGCAAAGCCAACTCAATTGTGGCATAAACAGTAAAATCATTTGTCAGCGGATTTTTTACATCGATTTCGCCATCAAACGGGTGATATAAACAAGGACTATACGCCGGAAAATTACAACGAAGCATTGATCGCTATTGAAGACCTTTGCTTGATGATGTCAAGCAAAGCATTAGCTATATTAGGTATGACAGCGCCTAATCGTGAAATACACGACCTTTTCAACAAAGAACTGGAGCGTAAACAACAGTGATCTTGCCGAGTTTAATGCGATTATGCAAAACAATGAGCCACACTTAAATATCAATCAAAGAACGGTTTACGACCAAATATTACGAGCTATCGAAGAACAACATGGTGGACTGTTCTTTTTGGATGCAGCTAGAGGTACCGGAAAAACGTTTGTCATTTCTATTATTTTGGCTACCATTCGAGCACAAGGTAGAATCGCATTGGCTTTGGCTTCGTCTGACATCGCTGCCACATTATTGGATGGTGGTCGCACGGCGCACTCTTCCCTTAAATTGCCCTTGAACATGAAGGCTGACGATAATCATACATGAACATTTCAAAAAGATCTGCAATGGCGAGATTGCTGCAGCAATGCTCTCTTATTGTATGGGATGAGTGTACTATGGCCAACAAGAAGTCACTGGAAGCACTTAATCGAACGTTGAAAGATAATCGTGGAGATAATCGATTGTTTGGTGGTGCATTGATAGTGTTAGAAGGTGATTTCAGACAAAAATTGCCTGTAGTCAAACTAGGAACTGCTGCTGATGAAATTAATGCGTGTTGAAAACATCTAATTTGTGGCGCACTATGAAAACACATAGATTGACTACAAACAGATGTTCAACAGATGTTTTTTCCAAACAATTGTTAGACATTGGTAATGGCATACTTCCCGTCGACAATTCTGGCTTCATAACGCTTCAAAATAATTTTTGCTCTTTTGTGTCATCGAATGAAGACTTGATTTAGAGTGCGTTTCCAAATATTGGACAAAATTATAGAAACCATGACTGGTTGAGGGAAAGAGCAATTTTGGCCGGAACAAATGAGATCAACGAGGTCAATGAGATCAACGCATCTATTTTGAATTCCATCCCAGAAGAAATTATTGCGTATAGGTCGATTGTTACAATTATCAATCAAGATGATGTTGTAAATTATCCAATAGAATTTCTAAATTCATTGGATTTACCTGGATTGCCGCCCTACTATTTACAAGTAAAAGTTGGAGCCACCATAGTTATGCTGCTTCCGACTCTGCAATGCTACTTTCCAGAGCAGTTGTCCGTTTATTGTTGCCCGAAAATAACTGTTATTTCAGAACCTTTTAGCAAAAACTCAAAGAAGAACCATTCCCATCGGCTCTCGAATAAATCGGTCTTTGTTCAACCAAAAACCATTTTTTTGCTTCCTTTTTGCTCTGCTTATTTGCAGACCGTTTTGTCGCGAGCGAAGAAAATAAAGGTCTATTGCGTTTGTATGCAGCTGCAGACACCACAAAAACAAAACTTTGACAAAAAATACCGTTTACGCTGAGCCTTTCATTTTTCTGCTCTTCTGTTGACTCTTAATGTGCGAGCGCTCAGTCGGATCGCTCTCTATGAATTTGTTATTGAACGAGCATAACACGAACAGCTCAACTGAGACCTATCAACCGAAAACCAAAACGAAAAGAAACGAAGGGTTCTGCTCGGAGAGAGAGCAAGCGTGCATGGGAATTTCGGTTCTGCTCATGAGCAGACCGCAAAGGAAAAACGGTCAACTGTTATTTGCGAGCTCTGGTATTTTCACATGATCAACTGTATATGTATATCGTGCTCACGAGTAGGCCTAAATCATTCATTGTACCGACGGAAAAACAAAGAATAGGAATTATTTTTCACAAAGCAACAAATAAAATATGTTACTACATAAAAATTATCATTGTTTAATTTCGATGAATTCCTAAACTTTAAATTAGTAAGTAGAGAAGCGCGCGGGTCTGCTAGTTCTACATAAATCATAAGCTCACAAATTTATATACTGACAGAGTACGATTCCACAGAATCGACTCAAAAAAATCAAAAACAATTTAAATCAGTCCAGCCGATTCCATAGTTTTTTCAAGCTAATCTGTTAGCCTGGATGGAGAAAAATTCAACAAATGAAATACCAAGAATATCGGTCCAGCCGTTCTCGAGCTAACAGCGGTTTAACGGACACGACTTTGTTATGCCCGTACTCAAAGAGTTAAGGGGTATATTGTATTTGTGGTAAAGTTGATGCGTGTAACGCAGAGAAGGAAACGTTTCCGACCACATAAAGTATATATATTCTTGATAAGCATCAATAGCCTGTCTGTCTGCTTGATGACCGCCTAGATCTCAGAGACTTTAAGAGCTAGAGCAACCAAATTATATTTCCAGACTTATGTGATATCACACTATTACAAGTGTATTTCGAAATTTCGCCCCACCCCACAATGGACGCAAAACCTGTGGCAGCCACAATTTTAAAGATACGATAAAACTAAAAATCGTATCGTAGAGAATCGCCTTATCTACCAGATTGCCGAATCTGAGTCAGATCGGATCATTATTATAGCCAGAGTAAAGAAATTAATTTTTAGTTGTTTCCCACACCTCCTCTGGCGATGCTGACGCTACTTATTCTCTTTCTCGCTCGCACACACTCTGCCCTGTTCAATGCGCGACCGTTGCAGAGAAGATGTAGAATCTGCATTACATACACAATGTAGAATATACATTTTAGATGTATAAGTACAGATATTTAGCTTCTTAAATAAGCCCGTTCACTGTTGAAAATTACAAAAGAACGGTAATCGTTTGTGTCTTCATTTATTTTTGTAAACAGAGCTTAATGAATGGTTCTTTGATGGAAAACTCGAATCAATGCTCTAGCAGTTAAGGGAGATTTGCAAAATCAAAAAGTGTAAACGAAAAACGGTGTTATTCAAGTGACCGGCAGTGTATATACAGGCAGGCTCCGGTTTTCACATTAACTTTGCGTTTTACTTTTCAGCAAAGAGTATGACTTTTAATTTCGAGGCGCTCTGCAATCCACTTTTATGAATTCGTTTACTCTTTGTACTGTTAGGCGCCAAATTTATTACTGTTATACCCACGCGTTAATGCCAGCTCATACAAAAAGGCGTCTGTTATGTTTAACAGAGACTCATCGATAGCCAAATCGGGCTAAAAAGGCCACAAGCTCAATTGCCCAGTTAATAATGTCAAATTCATGTCAATGCATCAATAAGTTATCTATTTTTTTCCTTTTGGAATTAAGATTGGTTTAGTTGTATAAAAAGACGTTTACTTTTCATTTCGGAGAGGAATTTGTTGCCGTTTTCAAAACGTAAAAGTCATGCATTTCACGTATGCGGGAGCGCCTAACTTTTCGTTTTGAAAAGTAAATCACATTTTTTTGGTGAAAGGGAAAACCGGAGCCTGCCTGATAGATAACGTTTTTCCCATCTATTGCATTCCAAGTTTAGTTGATTTTGACCAATTTGAGCTTTTTCTGGATTATTTTCTGAAGACGTCGCCGTTTAGTTGTGATGTTAATATGGATACCTACCGACTAAATAAACTCCCTTCTAATATCTTATTCCAATTTTAACCGATCTACGACTCTCAAGCGTTTACGAATATGATCCTACTTTGAAGGTGGTTTTCCTCCAACGCCAGAGTATAAGGTACTAGTTCATACGAATTCATCCCCATAGGGTTCAGCCTAGCATGACTAATGACATTTTTTTCATGATTTTTGTTGGTAATTGGACTTTTTTGAATGGCAAACATATTCCCATATAATATAAATTTACTATCAGTCAAAGGTATTTTTCATCACTGTGACACAGGCCAGTCCACATGCGTTTTTTCTAACTTGAATCATGCACACGTGTTTTCTATTACTCAAGCACGCAGCTTTTTGGGACTTATTGCACTTAAATAATCTGTAATCGACTGTCTACAAACTGTCACATCACAGACAGCGCGATGTACAATATTTTCATAATTTTGCTTTCGACCATCCTCTAAAAGATAAGTTTTTTGCGTACCAAATAGATTTTCAGTCTACATCTTGCGGTTAATTGGGGTAAATACAATAGTGAGAGTGCATAAAACTTAGTTTTTAATTTCATTATACCTCCTGCTTTAAATTTTAAGTCTAGCTCTTATGACTTTTTTTTTGTACGCTTTAAAATCAAAAATACCGCTATGTCCAAACTTACTGATGCTGACTTTTTTTAAATAATTTGTCCTGGTTTTTAATTTTTGTTAAAGTTGTACACCCAGCTCTACTATTACTACTACAAGAATATGTAATGCAACAAAAATGGGATTTCTTCAGGGTTCTAAGATAAGAATATTAAGCTTTCCAAAAATGTTAACATGATAATGATAAATGATAACATGTTTAATTTGGAATACTGGAAGTGTCTTAACAACAGTTCTAAATGTTGTGAGGTGGGTGCGGAACTACTATTTCCATGACCGCAGCTGTACTTCATGGGGTCGGCAACGATGCGTTACACGCATCCACTTCGACCACAAAACTAATATACGTATCCCTAAACTCTTCGACTTAAATATCCGGGTATAGATATCATATATTTAGCTAATAGTACAGTGAATCTTACTTACTCCTCTTAGCGTATAGTTTTCTCGTTCCAGTTTGGTTATTCGAGTCTCCAATGACACAACATACTCCTTCTTTTTTTACGGGATAAGGAGGCAGATTCCCTGTTCTTAATCATACGCTGCTGTTTTTTATATATCTTTTCATCTATTGACACGCTATCAGAGACTTCCGTTTTTACGACACCTCGTATGTGCATGCTCCCATCATGATACATTCGATTTACACATTGTGGATCTGTTGTCTGTTGGTGTTTTATTCCATCGTGCGAAGCTCTTGATGTTTTTGAATTGACTGTTTTTATAACCATATTAGGAAATTGCGCGTTGCAGCCTCCAACTTTAAAACTTTTTTTTCCGTTCAAGTTTATCTTTTGCATAAGTGCTTTGTAGTCATGAGATGAGAGAAATATTGTTTTAGGTTTCACAGAATTTGCCGTGGAACCTTGTACAAGTTCAGCAGGCGAAGAATTATGTGTTCGTGAATCCATACAAGCTTCAATATTAATTGGCTCAATGTTGTTGACAGTCGGGGCAATTGGTCCAATGTTAGCTTTACTCGAATTAAATTGTGTTTCTTGCTGTTTAAAAATATCGACTGCAGATAAAATAAGATTCCTACTGGTCTGATCAGTTGTTGAGTTCAATTTGTGAACAGCCTGCATAGCTGACTCAACGTCAATATGGTCGTGAGCTTTGTTGTGTGATGCATCAGATATATCGCTCTGTACTCCACTTGTCGAGCTCCCGCTAGAGCTGCTACAACTTCCTGTGGGAGACGGTGTATTACGTTCTTTCGAATATCGTAATACATTATCGCATCTGAACTTAGAAACGTTATCATCATTAAGAAAGCTAATAAAATCTTCGAAATTTTCCGCATCCTCAGCAGACGATGTGGAAGCAGTTCGTTTCGCAGAGGCAAGCGGCCCTTGGAACGACGAGAGTGTGTCCAAATTATAATCTATATCATGGCTTTGCTGATTTGATCCGTGATACATGCCAGAAAATATATCGCTGTGAACTTCAGGTATCAATGAACTTAAGTCCAACGAAGAATCAATATGCGGTACTGATGAGTTTAACATATCGTCCAAAACACTGTTATTAAGCTCATAATCAATGGGCGATGGCTCCATGAACGATAAACCGTCTAAAAGAGAACAAAAATATATTTTTTTTCGTAGGAAACTAAAAAAAGTAGATCTAAAATGTCACTAGGGATTATATTAGGAATAGGAATTACAACGGATATAGTTTTTCCAAACTGATGTAACAAAATCCGTATTTATATTTCTAAGCTATCTAGCTCCCCACTTTTAAAGGACTTCAAAGGTAATCCTCCTTACATCTTTCTTGTGGCACCTACACTAATTTTTCTTTTCATAAACCAGCAGGTATTTTATATCTGATGCAAACTATATCGGGGGTGCCTCAGATTTCCATTCCAACTTTCAATTTGGTCTGTGGCACCTACGCATATCATCCAATATTTATGAAACTACATAAAAAGTAAGATATTGACTGTTTCGCGTTATTCACTAAGTGCTGCAAGAAGCGACAAAGCTTTGTTCAGATACTTTTAGAACTAAGGCAGTAGTTTGCACTGGACGCAGCTAGTCGAACATACTGTTTTGTTGTTGTTTTGTGTGCATATTCATCTGAAAATATGTAATCACATAGTTGAACCACTTAACAAACAAGGGATATATAAAAGTTATATGTGAATAACCGATTATTCACAAAAATGTCGGGCAATCTCCACTTGTTTTTAAGTACATATCTATATGGATGTATATATATGTATATCTTCCTATGTCATATACATATGCATTTAAGGACAATTAGTTGTAAACATTATTGCAAAACAATGAAATCAGTGCCAATCATTGTTAAACTTACTGTAAAAACAGTCATTATCATCCATGATATATGTACATAGAATCAGGCGGCGTCAAAAATTTGTTTCAAGCAAATCAAGTTTGCCTACGAAAGCAAAAAAATTTAGTGATGCAAAAATCTATTGTTAAAAATGTATAAAAATATCGATATTTTTATTTGAGTTCAACTATCGAGCTAAGTCTAGTATACAATATACCACTTTTACTCGATTGAGCTTCAGCCGAGCAGGCGACGTTATAGCCTTTTCACACTAGCGACCATCCACCAACCCCCATCCATTTCTGGGATGGTCCGTATGGTTTTACCGTTCCGAAAATGTCCCAGTTATTCCACCATCCATCCATCCATGTTCCATCCATGTTCCTAATTCGCACGTTTCCGTTCGGTATTTTTTCGATAATTGTCATATGCAACCATCAGTAACAACGAAAAATCGGAATTCACTACGAAAATGTAAACAATGACAGACAGGAAAATGGAAAAAAAAACAACAACATAACATCTGATGTCAAAATATTCTCAGGCACAAAAACTCAGAAGTGAGATATTTTGTGGACAATCCTCTGGGATTTGTTTATGATGAGTGTTTTGCAAAACTCATGCAGGAAATGGCACACGCTGTTGGCTGACAGCCTTCCGACTATTCTGTACTCAGAAAAACAGCCCAAAGTATACAATGTTATGGCGATATAAAATGTTCATTAAAAAGCGCATCTTTGCTACATCTTTCTCCCAAAATGTCCCGAATCGCTTCTAAAAAGTCCTATCATATACATTTGTATTTAAAACATTGGTTGGATTTTGTAGAAGCAGTCACAAATGACCACGCTTCAGTTTTTTCGAAACAAATATCCATTCTAATATCTCCTCCTCGTCAAACTTGTCCACACCATCATCATCCATGTGCAGCAACATGATTAATTTGGTCAAGAATATGTTTTGCTGTTGAATCACATTTACAACAATTGCAATATTATTAATATTCATTTTAATTAAAGACGTAAACAAATTTCAGCACGCAATTGCGAGCATCATGGAGCATCATCCATTTCTCATGGATGGTGGATGGTGGCAGTGTGAATCGGAGTTGAACATTTTTAAAAAAATTCCCACCGTTCCTCCGGGATGTGCTCAGTGTGCAGAGGGTATTATAGTCGAATACCCTATTCCCACAGGCGACCAATAGCCTTTTCCCACCCAGCACATCGATGACGAACGGTGGGAATATTTGACAGATGTGAAACTGCGACTCCCACTGGCACCATCCACCATCCATGAGAAACAGCTGACGCTCACAATTCCGTTCGGTGAAAATTTGTTTACGTATATAATTAAAATTAATATAAGTAATATTGTAATGATTGTGCATGTGCATGATTGGATTTATTAGAAGCATTCAAAAATGACCACGCTTCAGTGTTTTAAAAACAGATATCCATTCTATTATCTCCTCCGCATCAATGCTGGCCTCATTATCATAATTCATGGCCAGCAGCATGATTAGTTTGTGCAAGAAACTAGTTTGTGGAGCGAAGCAAAAACACAGTCAAAGTTTCTTAAAGCTCTCTCCTTTAAAATCACATAATAATTTGGAAAGCTTTATAAATTTGTCTATGTTACTTCGGAACATCCAACACCCGTGCCTCAACACAACCATTTCAATATTATTAATATGAATTTTAATTATGGAAGCAGTCAGCTGTTTTTCATGGATGGTGGATGGTGCCAGTGGGAATCGGAGTTTAACATCAGTCGAAAATCACCAACGTTCCTCTTAGATGTGCTGTGTGGGAAAACGCTATTAGAGACGAAATAAATGGCAGTGTTAGCAGCCGTTGCACATCAGCTACAATCGACATGTGGACGGACAACTACGTGAGCTACAACTTCTTAGGAGTTACAGTCCACTACCAAGAATACGCAAAATTTGTTGATATGGTGATGGGATTGAAGTCAATGAAATTCAGAAGAACCACCGTTAAAAATATTTCTGGAAAGCTCAAAAGGGTTTTTAAAAAGTTTGGAGTGTATAATATTGAGAAAATTAAACTAATATGGGAACTTATATGAAGCATATGAAGCATTATAAGGGAAGACATGCCTAATAGCCTATTTACACTGCCGCATCATTGTCGAAGGTGCGGAAAAATTATGCGAGGCGTTTACACCAAAGCCGCATCATTTTTCGCATAATTTTTCTACAAAAACACAGAAACGAAAAACGTTAGAAACAGCTGTTTGCTATCGATACCCGTCGATACCCCGAATAAATTCAGTATTTTGTAAAAATCCTAGACAGAATACAGCAACACTTGCCAATGATGCGACGCATGATTTAATAGCCTTTTTACACTGCCACATCATTGTCGAAGGTGCGGAAAAATGATGCGAGGCGTTTATAACAAAGCCGCATCATTTTTCGCAGCATTTGTCAGCTGTTCGGCCAACAAATGTAAACAAACTCGGTGAGCAAGAAGAAGAGAGTAAAAGCATTTTTATTGAAATTGAAAGATAATGAGCGATTTATTATTAAATGTGGAAAGTGGTGCATTTGGGTGTTTCACTACGAGCACCCAAATGTTTATTGAGCTTGTACAGGAGGACTCCACAGCAAGTGAAGCTATCGTTGGCTTCACCAAACAAAAATTGCGTGCTGCCGAGTTAAATTTTAAGGTGGCACTTTTTAAGCTTGAGTCAGTGCATCCCAAAAGATCTCTGTGGACACTTGTAAGTATTTATGTTACCATTTTGTTGATTGCAATCAGACTTATCTTAATATTAATTTTTAGGAACGGTTTGGCCAGTTTTTCGAGCTGGATGTTCCGTCCAATAGCGAGGAGTTCTTCAAAGAACAGTTTCGCATGAGTCGGAGCGCTTTCGATGACCTGGTTGGAAGGCTTTCGTCAATGGCCAAGAAGGATACCAATTTTAGTCCGTGTATTCCACTGGAAAAGCGGGTAGCCATCGCCCTGTTCACGCTAGGATCATCGGCAGAATACCGCACTGTAGCAAGACTCTTCGGGGTATCGAAAGCTTCGGTGTGTATGATATTTAGGGACTTTTGTTTGGCTGTCTGGAAAGCTCTATCGCCTATTTGCCGTCCGATTTCTTAACTCAGAAGAATGTAGAGGAGTGTGTGGAAGGCTTTCAACAGATGGGATTTCCTCAATGTTTTGGAGCAATAGGTTGACAATTTTTCGAACTTGCCGTGTAATAGCTTATTGTAATGGACTTGTGTCTTTCAGATGGTACCCACATCGAAATTAGCCCACCGAAAAGTGATGCCGTGGACTTTTACAACTATATAGGCTGGTATTCTATACTACTATTGGCCTTGGTAGACCACAAGTTTGTTTTTATAACACATTGACGTAAACATAACTTAAATCTGTTGTTTATTTGTAGATATCGATTTAAATACATCAATGTTGATGCAAATGGCATATGCAATGACTCGCAAGTGTTTGAGCAGTCACAATTAAAGCATTTAATTGATTCGACGGGCATCTTTGAGGATAATGCGAAGGACATAGGCGGAGTTTCGGTTCCCGTTTCCATTTTGGGAGATTCGGCATTCCGTTTCTCAAAGACCCTCATGAAGCCCTATCCATTTTCAACTTCCGCACCGCTGGAAGAGAAAGAATTTAATTATCATCTCTCCAAGTGCAGGCGAGTTGTAGAGAACGCCTTTGGTCACTTAAAGGTACGGTTTCGACGACTGGGGAAAGGAATCGAGAATTCTTCAATGAATGCGAAAGCAATTATTAAGTGTGCGTGTGTTTTGCACAACTTTATAAGTGCGAGTGGAGATGGAAACCTGCCCCAAGATGTAGCCCCCGCTGAGCATGCGTTGAGTGCCAGAGAGCAACCATGCCTAGACTTCACGCCGGGCGATCGAAAGAGGGAAGCAGAGCAAATAAGAAAGGCAATATATTTATATTTTGGTAGGTTTATTTACTTATTTTTAAGCAGATCTAGGAACTGTTCCTGTACATTAAGGAACCGCTCGACTTGGTCGCCACGGCGCCTCGACTCCTCAGCAATCACCGCCAGACTCTCTGCAGCCATTCTGGATGACTCGTTGCTAGCCCGCGATTCCTGGACAATTTCCTCCCGTTCAAAATTTCCTTTTTTCTTTTTTGCAGCTGGCTCCTCTGCTGGTGAGGCCCAGAAACTGTTCTCGTCCAATGAGAACGACTCATTTGAGTTTACTGAAGCTGAATTTTAAATAAAGATAATTATAAAAACCATTTTTAACTACGTGTATTAATTACTTGTGCTTTCTTCAATTTCTGACAGGAAGTTTACTGCCTTTGAACTCCCTAGTATTTGGGCCACCTTATCGAAATGCACCCACTGAGATGGAGAACCTCCGCTTGGTCCCGTCTTTGACTTCTCCAATCTGGAAAGGGATGTATTATCTTCCCAATGCACTTATAATTGTAGTACTTACACATATTTCCGGCGAAAATTCTCCAACTTTGTTTTTATTTCTATTGGAAAGAAATCATAGCATTGCTGTTTCAATTCCTCTGCCATCTCCTCGTAAATGTGGGTGTTCTTGCGCACCCCACGCAAATCCTCAATATTATCCGCCCACGAGTCTTCTTTTTCTTTTGTTTTTCAGCGCTCATATTTCCCTTTACTTTTAAATATAATTTACTAATTCACAGCTGTTTGCTGTCGATACCCCGTCGATACCCTGAATAATTTCAGTATTTTGTAAAAATACTAGACAGAATACGGCAACACTAGCCAATGATGCGCCGCATGATTAAACTTGCGGCCGCATGATTGTCTTCTTCTATCCACAGGGCTCTTATGGGCATCATTGTCGCATGTTCCGTTTAACGGAAAAATCCAATGATGCGCCTCGGTGTAAACAGGCTATAAGATGAGCCGCAGGGCTCTTTTGGGCAACATTGTCGCATGTTCCATTTAACGGGGAAAATCCAATGATGCGGCCCAGTGTAAACAGGCTATTAACTGTTTGTTTTGTTTTTAAATCGTCAAAAAAATTGTGATATATTTTAATAAGGCCTATTTGTAGAATCTCCTACAGACTCTCTAAAGAGCGAATGTCCATATAAATATAACCACTGTCAAAGCCCTCGATGGTTTGAACTAGAAATGTGAAATTATTTTTAAGAAATTACAACTTTGTTTTTCCATCTATTCTTTAAAATGCCAAACACTGAAGTCGTAGCTGCAGGAATTTTTTATTTATTCTGTAAGGGTGTGGAACATAGCTAAAACAGGGTTGATGAATCAGCTGAGTTTAGTAAACAGTTAAGATTGTAAAATTCTACTCAAATTAAAAGAAAAAAATAAATATGCACTCTGACGATGAAGTGATCGTGTTGGTGGCGGCATAAATAATTGCGAAACAAAAAAGAATCATTTTTATCTCTCTTTTTGGTTTTGCGCAAAAATTTTGGTCTCCACTTCTCACATTTCACTTCAGGAATAATTGTATTTTTTATTTAAGCGGCTAAGTATCATCTGATAATAAAAACGAGTTTTCTTTTCAAAATTTAAAAAATCGACCTGTTTCAAAAATATAGAAATACCTAAAAATACCTGATATAGGAAGATATTGGCAAGGAAAAAGTTGACATGAACGCATATTTTATTTGTGGGGTTGGCGGCAAATGAATACATAGTGTATGGTCCTAATCCAGGCTGAGGTATGCTTCAGTCCTGTCCAGGGTTCCGAATCACAAGACAATTTGTAATTCGCGAGGATCTTTAGAGGGATACCAGGAACTTTGCCAATGCTGAAAATATAAGGATTTTTGCCAAGACACAACACTTTAATTTAAGTTATAATGTTTCTTTATTGTATCGCTTTCTATGCCAGATTAGGATGTAGTATGTTACGCGGATGTTACGCGCTGTTCGCTGACTGCCCAGGTACTGTCTCTGGAGTCTGGCTGATGGGTAATGGTAGCCATCGATCGTTCCCACAAATATCTTACAGAAGTTCTTGATGTTACTGAGAGACATGTAGATTCTTGAATTCTGACTCATATATAAGCGCGTGATTGGTCGGTAACAGAGGGTTACCTAACCATAAGCCCTCCAGACAGTGTCCAATCACAAGGTAAGGTGATCGCTGCGCACCGGTACCGTGGGAAAGGAATGTATTCTTCGGAATATTCTTTATTTAATATTATTTCGGGTACTTTATGCGTAAGCAGGTCTCCAGTCTTTTGGCATGTGCTTAGTTTTGTTGCTGGGTGTTGATCTCGTCATTTGAGAGCTTGGCTGCGTCGTCTGTTCGTTGACAGTTTCCTTTTCTTAAATTCCTTTCTTACTAATTTTAATACCTAAATTATTCTATTTTGTTCTATTCATTAAATATATCAGAGCTCGCAAATAACAGTTGACCGTTTTTCGCTTTGCGGTCTGCTCATGAGCATAACCGAAAAACCAATGCACGCTTGCTCTCTCTCCGAGCAGAACCCTTCGTTTCTCTTCGCTTTGGTTTTCGGTTGATGGGTCTCAGTTGAGCTGTTCGTGTTATGCTCGTTCAATAACAAACTCATAGAGAGCGATCCGACTGAGCGCTCGCACATTAAGAGTCAACAGAAGAGCAGAAAAATGAAAAGCAGCGTAAACGGTATTTTTGTCTATATTTCGTTATTTTGGTGTCTGCAGCTGCCTTATGTATTTATTACATTTACTCTGTTTACTTTAAGCATAGTACTCAGATCCAAGAACTGTTTGGTGGCAAGCACAAACTAGCGAATTATATCGCTAGCGCCCATGTGCAGGTGTGCACTGCATTCCGTACGGTTATACTGCTCTAACAGCACTTCTTAGGCTGGGGTCGCTCTTCCCCAGGCATATCCTTGGCTCCCGATATTTTATTGGCAAAGAAATGTATCTAGCTATCAGGAGCAGCAGATGGCGACGTCTTCCGTGAAACTGCCGGCAACCACCATCAATAAAAGTGTTTTGAAAACACTGTTCTTTTTATACCCGTACTCAAAGAGTTAAGGGGTGTATTGTATTTGTGGTAATAGTGGATCTGTGGAGGAAATTTTTCCGACCTTTATACTTTATATAAGTATATATATTCTTGATCAGCATCAATATCTATGACCATATCTTTTAGATTGCTGAATATAAATCAGATGGGATCATTATTATAGCCAGAATGAAGAAATTAATTTTCAGTTGCTTCCCCACCTCCTCTGGCGGTGCTGACGCTATTTATTCTCTTTCTCGCTCGCACACACTCTGCCATGTGCAAAGCGCGAGCAACCCCTAGCGGAGGATGTGTAGAATCTAAATGGTAGATGTAGAGTATTTGTTCTACATGTATAATCTACATTTAAGATGTAGATGCAGATTAGAAAATAAAAGTAAATTATAAAATTTTAAAATTTCTATTTAAATTTCAATCATAAGCTCACAAATTTATATACTGACCGAGTACGTGTATAAAAGTAGCGTCGCGACTAGAAGCGACTCACACGTTCCTTCTCGTTATATTCATAAACATTAATAAAAAATTATCGTATCTTTAAAATTGTGGATGCCACAGATTTTCGTCCTTTGTGGGGGCGGAAGAAGGCGGAACGAAGTTTTGAAATACCCTTGTAACAGTGTGATATCACTTGAGTCGCGAAACAAAATTTCGTTGCTCTAGCTTTTATAGTCTCTGAGATCTAGGCGCTCATCGGGACGAACAGACGGACGGACAGACAGACATGGCTCTATCGACTCGGCAATTGATGCTGATCAAGAATATACATATATACTTTATGTGGTTGGAAAAATTTCTTTTTCTGCGTTACACACATCCACTCTTACCACAAATACAGTGTACCCCTTATTTCTTTGAGTACGGGTATAATAATAATTTATAATATTCATATATTTGTCCCTCATTTTTATTCTTAATTTGATTCTACCCTTCGTCTTTATTCAAATATTTTATGTGTTATTTTGTTCTCATTTTGAACTGTTTATGTTTCTGTTTTAAGAATTTGGTGACGGTGAATAGTATTTTTACTCGCTTTATTGATCGCATCCAACTGTTTTTAGCGTCGAATTTAAAACGACAGATGCTCTTCTGTCATTTAACACGGGCTGGGAACATCGCTTAACATCGCTTACAATTTTCTTTCTTCCTGGTTTGGCGTATGAGTGGGCAGCAGTTGCTCCTTCGAGGAAGACTTTCTTCGGTTGCCTTAGTTGATGGAGACCAAATGAAAAATCAAGAGTGTAAATGTTTCTTCTTGATCGCGCATTTTTCACATTGTTGTAACGATTCCAAAAATTTGATTGTGCTACATCAAAATACATAAATACATATGTTTCTTTATTAAATATGTTTATTTTTTACTTTAGTTCGTTTTGGCTTAAGGCTTCTTTTTATTGACGAAAGCATTTTTAGGATTTAGGGACAGTGTAACGAATTGGTAGTAAGCCAAGAGCCAACTCGATTTTAGTTGGTTTAATGCAAGCGAGAGAGAAAGAAATAAGCGATAGAAGCTCGCTCTGCTGCTGAGCAAAGTAGGAGCGATATACAGAGAGAGAGTGTGTGAGAAAACAGAATAGATGCTGCAGCGGCAGTAGCTAAACGAAGAAGACTATATAAAGATGCGAGAGAACGGCCGCTGCCGTGCGGTTACAACGGGCGCGTTCACCAGGACAACTTGATCAGTGATCCGTGATGGATTTCTTCCAACATGGTCGATGAACGAACATGATTTAGTGTTTTTGATGCAAAAATTTATGAACTATTATTGAATTGGATAAAATTATTTGTTTAGTGCTGAGAGGGCTAAATAGCTAGACATATTTAACAAAATATTAAAATCGAAGAATATCAACGGTTCTCGTCTTGTCGGTCAGTATATTTACGGTATATGTTGATAATGACAAGGTATATTTCGGTATATTTCTAAGGTTCAGACGGTATTTTTATAGATAAATCCGCATTCACACTGATGTACATGTAGTTTTAAAGTAAACCTGATTTTCTCATAACTTCTCTTACTATATACACATACATATGTACTTCATATGCATACATGTTTCTATGTACATTTGTATATGTTAGTAAAGTTGTGGATTTTATCGTAAACTTGCTTAGTTGATTTCGAATTTTCGTTGCGGATAGTGGATAGTCGTTAAAGTATAAATATATACATGCCCACATTCTACATATAACTGAGCGAATTGGAATTTATTGACATAACTATGCATTAGAAAATATAATTGTATGTATGTGTATATGCACTTGTTGACTGCTTTTGCAAAATAATACACATACCGATTTAAGTATTAGTCATAAACATTGCCAGATTAAAACTGCATTCATTTCTCTTTTTTAACTGAAGATTGTTAATACTTATGTGATTTTTAACGTATGTATGTATGTACATATGCTTTGTGCAAAATTATTTCCTTGCAGCAACAAAATTAGACAATGTGAATTATTAATATTAACTGACTTACACACATACATATGTGAGTAGATATGTATGTACAGCCCTTTACGTTTCAGTGTGTTAATCTGTGTATGCATTTC
Organism: Drosophila subsilvestris; assembly: GCA_035043285.1. Lineage (NCBI taxonomy): Eukaryota > Metazoa > Arthropoda > Insecta > Diptera > Drosophilidae > Drosophila > Drosophila subsilvestris. The sequence continues at coordinate 74,951 of JAWNNB010000742.1, read as the reverse complement.
AAATTGAAATTTTTAATCTGTTCAATTGTGTATGAATGTACATATGTACATAAGTGCGCACATACGTATCAACATAGAAATCTATGTATGTTATTATGATAAATATATAAAGAGGAAAATTAATGAAAAATTTAAAATTATTTATTTACCTTTTTTCAAAAACGTATTTAGATATATGTACAAAAATATCTAAATTTGTTTTGAATCTATATCAATGTTTAATGGTTGTCTTCTTGATTTGGAGTTTTGTGATACAAATTTTAATGTTGAGTTGAGTAAGGTTCGTTGAGTTGGATCTTAAATTCAGATAATACCAATATTTTAAATTAAAAAAGAATTTTAAGTATGAATAAAAGTCTTTCAAATGTAAATACATATCCAGATCATAAACTCACAGTAAGCTAAGCACACATACAGTGAAGGAAAAAGTGAACATACACCCCATTTTTCCGAATTTTCGGGAAACCGCAATGAAAATTAAAAAACTGAGTATGCCATCATTTAGGGGTCTTTAAGTTAACATAATATCAGGAACAAAAGGTATAGTAAAATATAAGGTGTGAAAGTTATTAGGAAAAACATAAAAAAGAGGGGGAAAAAAGTCTACATACAGTGTTGAGAATCGCTAAATTAAGTGAAAAATGGAAGTCAAAAGAGGGAAATCCCCGACTATTTTGACAACTTGCTTTGTTGTACCTCTTCCCAAGTCAACAGACGTAATATTGCTGCAGTTACTTTCGTCAAAAATGGAAAAACGTAAAGAAATACACATTTCTGTGCGCAATTTGATTATCAGCCTGCGCAAGGATAAAAAATCATATGGCGAAATTGTAAAGATAGTCAAATTGAGTCGATCCACTGTTCAGACCATATTTCGAAACTATAATGACACAAATACTGCCGAAAATAAGCCCAGACAGGGAAGACCAAAGTCACTTTCCAAACGAGATGAACGGAGTATCCTTAAAGAAGTCCACCAAAATCCCAAAATAAGTGGTCCGAAATTGGCGGAACACATAGAGAAATCTTCCGGCACTATTGTTCATCCGAGAACAATAAGAAATTTCTTGCACGGCGAAGGTTACATGAGCAGAGTACCCCGAAAAAAGCCAAACATTTCGGAAAAGAATCGTATTCTACGCCTAGAATTTGCCAAGACGCACATAAGCAAGGATGCGGATTTTTGGAATCGAGTTCTATTTACCGACGAGAGCAAGTTTAATCTTTTTGGTAGTGATGGCCGAGCCAAAGTTTGGAGGAAGCCAAACACAGCACTTGACCCCAAGAACGTGATACCCACAGTCAAACATGGAGGCGGTAATGTGATGGTTTGGGGAGCTATGGCGTCGTCTGGAGTCGGCCGTTTAGTGTTTATTGAAGGGAATATGGATCGCTTTCAATATAAGAAGATATTGGAAGAAAATTTGAAACCATCGGTGGATAGCTTGGCCCTAGGAAGCTCCTGGATCTTCCAGCAGGATAATAATCCAAAGCATACCGCCCATGTTGTGCGAGACTGGCTGCTCTATTATGCTCCAAGGCAGCTAAATTCGCCACCTCAATCGCCGGACTTAAACCCAATAGAGCATCTTTGGGAAACCTTGGAAAAGTTGGTCCGAAAATACGACATTAGTAGCCGAGACACAATGAAAAGCGCTCTAATCCGAGCTTGGGCTGAAATTCCACCCCAAACAACCGAAAACTTGGTTGAATCAATGCCTCGTCGAATGCAGGCTGTAATAGATGCTAATGGTGGACCAACTAAATATTAGATTTAAAAAAAATTGATATTTTTCTATGAATTTCCATCCATAATGTAAAGGCTTGAAGCCTTATGTTGACTTTTTTCCCATGAATTTTTATGTTTTTATACCCGTACTCAAAAAGAGTTAAGGGGTATACTGTATTTGTGGTAAAAGTCGATGTGTATAACACAGAGAAGGAAAATTTTCCGACCCCATAAAGATATATATTCTTGATCAGCATCAATAGCCGAGTCTCTGTCTGTCTGTCTGTCTGTCCGTCTGTCCGTCTGTCCGTCTGTCCGTCTTGATGAGCGCCTCGTTCTCAGAGACATAGAAGCTAGAGCAACGAAATTTTTTTCCAGACTCATGTGATATCACACTGTTACAAGTGTATTTCCGTGACCCGCCCCCGCCTGCCTTCACAAAGGACGAAAATCTGTGGCATCCAAATTTTGAAGATACGATAAAACTAAAAACGCAGTATCGTAGAGAATGACCATATCTATCAGATTGCCGAATCTGAACCAGATCGGATCATTATTATAGCCAGAATAAAGAAATTAATTTTCAGTTGCTTCCCCCACCTCCTCTGGCGCTGCTTACGCTATTCATCTCTGTCCGCTCTCACACATCTCCCTTGTGCAATGCGTCGAGCAACTCTAGCGAGGAGATGTAGAATCTGAAATGGTAGATGTAGAATATTTGTTCTAGAGGTATTATAGTACATTTTACATGTAGATGTAGTTAACAATGTAGCAAAAATGTAAAATGTAAAATTTTTAAATTTCAATCATAAGCTCATAAATTTATATACTGACTGAGTACGGGTATAAAAGTAGAGTCGCGTCCAGATACGATCACACGTTCCTTCTCGTTGTAATTATTTTTGTTAATATAACCATGAATTCTAGTTTTATTTAAAAAATAAACTTGTTTTTTAGTTGCCTTAATGATAGCATACTCAGTTTTTTAATTTTCATTGCGGTTTCCCGAAAATTCGAAAAATGGGGGTGTATGTTCACTTTTTTCCTTCACTGTATGTATTATTCGGACACCCTTGTCACTCTAGTTTAAACACCTATAACTTGGCGTACGGTTAAGTTAAACAGAAAAACTATCCGTTCACAAAAAATATTTAAATTTCCTAGTATGTTATCCTTATAAAAATTAACTAAAGGAAAAACGTCACTTTTTTACGCACATAAATTATTCGGACAGTCGTAGGTCCTTTAAGTAATATTTGAATATTACAGCTAACATATAAAATATAATTTTTTTTTGCCACATTCATTCTGTATGATGTCGTTAAGTCCTCGGCACAAAGGTATTAGTGCCCTATGCATTAATTTTGATCCACTAAACAAGTAGAGCCATTTTCAAGGATTCTTTCGATCAAATTTTGGGTTTGCGTATCCTTTTTTCCAAATTTCTGCTAACATGCTTCATGGAACTTAAGTCAGGTAACTGGAGCTGAGTTTTCAGCTTGTTTGTTAATCAAATAAAGATGCATTTTTTCGGTATTTATATGGCTGGTACAAGATTGTCTTTGGATTATGCCCAAATTTAATGGCACATGGATGCAATTTGTCATCCAAACTATCATTGTACAAGTCCTTGCTAATTTTACTATTAATGAAGACCATTCATACAGCTCCAGCTGCACCTATACACCCTCAAGCTACTATGTTCCTTCCGCCATGCATTACAGTTGGTATCCCATTTTTCTCATTGATGGCCTTTTTTACTTTTCGCGAGACTTTTGGAGGAACACAAAGCCAAATTCATTTCTGGAGTATGTGATTTAACTGGTGAATCCCAATAGGACATATTTTGGATTAATGGACTTTGCGAAAAGTAAAGTACACTTTCAATGTACACTCGATGAATTCAGCTACTAAGGTACCGTACCTAACAGAATATATTGAATACATATGTACTAGAGCCCTGCATGAATCCACATGATTCAAAAATCACAGCATACTCATGCCCCTTCAATTGTTTGATCATTACGAATCATCCCTTCAGTCAGATTCGAATCACCCGAATCACTAAAAACCGGATCAGAGCACTGCGAATCAATATCAGCAAGATTCGTCGTATGATTCAAAAACTGATTCGAAACATACTACGAAGAATCTCCCTTTGTATGTGCGTGCACATGTACAGTATGTATGTGTGTACGTCAATCGCTGATTCAATTGGATCGGACGAAGCGAATCCCGAATCACTGCGAATCGATTCATTTGCCCGTTCATGCAGGGCTCTAATATTTACCCCTTAACTTTTCGAGAACAGGTATAAAAACCAGTTGCCCGCGTGTTTCAGCCTAAGTAAATTAAAAGCTGTTCTTACTCTTCACACTACCCAACACGATTTTTCCTCAAAGGACAAAACTAAATTTTTCTGATAGATTTGGGGCTTTGAAATTGTTTGATAGGATTTTTGTTTCTTAAAGCCTTTTCACACTGGCGACTATCCACCATCCATTTCTGGAATGGACCGTAAGGTTTTGCCACCATCCATCTAATTCGCACGTTAAATAATTGACATTCACAACGAAAAATCGGAATTCACTACGAAAGTGTAAAAAATAACAGACAGGAAAATGGAAAAAAACAACAACAAAACATTTGATATGTCGAAATTGTATCAGGCACAAAAACTCGGAATTAAGATAGTTTGTAGACTATCCTCATGCAGGAAATTGCACACGCTGTGGGATGACGGCCTTCCGACTACGCATCGTTGCTTTCGGCTACATCTTTCTCCCAAACTGTCCCGATCCGCTTCTAAAGAGTCATACATATTATGTACATATGAAAATATGTTCAAAATCTTTTCCATTTTAAGTTTGTGAAAAGATCTTAGAACTCTCCTAAAAATTTTTTTTTAAACACATTGATTAGAATTAATTTAAAAACAAAACACAACTTAATCAGCAGTAAAACAGTTAAATATGAATAAAATATTGATTAACACGCAATCTGAGTACCATGCCTAACCTAAACCTCTAGGAAAAGATTAAAAAGTTAATATTAATATAACGTTATTTATTATTAATTGTGACATCATTAAGTTAAGCCTACAATCAGGTCGTATATTTTTCATGATATTCATAGTAAAATTATATATACATTCACTTATTTCTATATATAAATCGGTCTAGTGAATTGTTAAGCGAAAGTGTCCCATATGTTTCATAAAACTTTGCGGTATAATTGAGAACATAATGAACAGTAACACTTCGCTGGATAATACATCTGATCAGGACTATTCAGAATTTCTCAACGAGTATTTACTGCAGGCCAATTCCCCTAGCAACGAGCCTGAAGTGAATTACGAAGGTGTGTGTGTTTTTAATATAAGATGTTCACATGCTCTCACAAATTCCATCTCGTCTTTTTCCATAGATGGTGAAATGGAGGCGGAATGGTTGGTTTCTGCCGGATACCCCGAATTGACGAAGCCGTTTGAACAAGTACGTTTTTTATACGCCTAAGGAACCTATACCTATTGCAAAATTTTTCTGATGTTTGAAACGCACAAAAGTTTTCTGAAAACTATAGCGCGCTAAAACTGAAAGCCCAAAAAAAAAAATTTGTTTGTACTTTTCGATAATTAATTAATTATAACAATATAATAGACACATTAATTCGAGTAGCTCCGAGTAGCTGATGGTCAGCTGTGAGCTGTCGAACACAAAATATATTTCAGCAAGTGCTTTACAGTGGTGCATTTTGGTGTATTCGCCTAAGTTAAGTTAAATTTGTAATCTAATATATTGAAAAAATAATTATTTTTCACACGTGTATCTGAGTGATTCGTAATGCTAATTTTCCAAGGTGCACATATATGTACAAAGTTTAAAATGGGAATGTTTTAACCATAGTAGCGGGAATAATATTTGATCGTTGTAAAATCTTCCCCAATTCGAAAACCGCCAATATACGTAGGCTGCTATTTAAGTTTCTGGCCTAACTATGAAAAACACAACTTAGGCGTCTGAAATTTTTTGTATTATTTTGATCAACATTCTTCATGAATATTTAGCCCTTTTTTGAAATATTTTAACCTAATTTCACAACACTTTTGGCACTCAGAAAAAGTATCTCTAAAACAGGCCCTAATCAGAGTTTTTTGCTTTAAAACATCCATACCGTCCATTATTGATTTTGTTTCGATTTTTTATTTTTACATCCATGATTTGTCACCTGTATACTATACAGTGTATAGATGTTAAGCACAGCTTTTGAAGCACCACAATCGTATTTTTGTAAAATTTTCGATTTTTAAATTTTTGTGGGTACCTACGCTGTCACAAAAATTTATTTTAAACTGCGACGATGAAGTGATTGTGTGGAATATATTTTTGCAAGACAAAAAATAATAATTTGCATCTCTCTTTTTGGTTTTGCGCACAGTTTTTGCCTCCATCTTGCACCATTCACTGCAGGTATAATTGTTGAACATATATTCCAGAGCTGAGCATCAGCTGTTCTCGCAATCCACACACGTTCCCGATTCACGCCAGGAAAACGTAAAACCTAGTACTTTCCTTCATAGTCATACACCAAGAAAAAAAGTTTTTTTTAAATCCCACGTGTTTGACGCTTTTTCCGTAATTTTGACCAAACAAAAGAAAAATTTAATTTAAATAAAAAAACCACTTTTGATAACCAAAACTAAATTTTTTCAATAAGTTATTGTAATTCCTATTAGCTAATAATAAAAAAAATACATAATTGCAACTTTTTTTTATAGTTAGTAATTAATTAATATTTTGTAGTACCACCTTTGGCAAAGGGGTAAGGAAAGAGCGTTTTATTAAAAAAACGCTCCTTATGATTGGTATTAAAATTTTGTTGAGATAAGATCACAGGTGCTACAACTTTGTGGAAATGGTATTTTGGTTCGAACTATTCAACGTCGGCCAAAGGAGGTGGCTTTAATGGCAAGGACACCCTACCAAAAAGTACTTTCAAAATTTTCAAATAAAACGAGAAGGAACGTGAGTCGCTTCTAGTCGCGACTCTACTTTTATACCCGTACTCAGTCAGTATATAAATTTATGAGCTTATGATTGAAATTTTGAAAAAAATGTATATTTTTTTCCTTTTTTTGCTACATTTGTTAGCTACATCTACATGTAAAATGTAGATAATACATCTAGAACAAATATTCTACATCTGCCATTTAGATTATACATCTCCTGCGCTAGGGGTTGCTCGCGCATTGCACAGGGCAGAGTGTGTGCGAGCGAGACAGAGAATGAATAGCGTCAGCAGCGCCAGAGGAGGTGGGCGAAGCAACTGAAATTTAATTTCTTTGTTCTGGCTATAATAATGATCCGATCTGATTCAGATTCGGCTATCTGGTAGGTATAGTCATTCTTTACGATAGTGCGTTTTTAGTTTTGTCGTATCTTTAAAATTGTGGCTGCCACAGATTTTCGTCCTTTGTGAAGGCGGAAGGGGGCGTGGCACAATTTGGAAAGAAACTTGATTCAGTGTGATATCACATGAGTCTGGAAACAAAATTTGGTTTCTCTAGCTTTTATAGTCTCTGAGAACGAGGCGTCAAACAAGACGGACAGACGGACAGACAGACAGACAGACAGAGACTCGGCTATTGATGCTGATCAAGAATATATATACTTTATGGGGTCGGAAAATTTTCCTTCTCTGCGTTACACACATCCACTTTTACCACAAATACAGTATACCCCTTAACTCTTTTTGAGTACGGGTATAAAAATAGCTTAAATTTGTCGAAGGAAAAATCGAATTGAAGTGATTCAGAGTGGTAAGGCCTTATATTCTCGGATGAGATTATGAAAATAAGCACAAAGTCAAAAAGTCACTTACAGACCGCGCCCAATGACAAGGTGCATAATTGTCCTGATTGGTGAGTTCTTCCATCTCAGCATAGGATTTGATTCTAGGTACAACGCAAGTGAGAAGAATCTTTTCAAACTTTTTTTTCATTAACCAAACCCTGAACTAGTGAAAGCGATTCAGTTGTATAGTTAGATTTCATCCCCATATCAAAATAAAAGGAAACGAATATCATCACAGTCTCGGAACAAAATTTGGTTGCTCTAGCTCTTACAGTCTCTGAGATCTAGGCGCTCATCAAGACAGACAGACAGACAGAATATAATCAAGAATATATATACTTTATGGGGTCGGAAAATGTTCCTTCTCTGTGTTACACACATCCACTTTTACCAGAAATACAACATACCCCTTAACTCTTCGAGTACGGGTATAAAAATTATCACCAAGCTTGTGAAAAAAAGTTTTTCTGGTGCGAAGCGGCGAAATCGTGTCGGGTAGTGTTATTGTTATAGTATTATTGGCAGGGGGCAAGCCTCCTGCGCACTTACCTGGCAAACCATTTTTCGCAATCTAAATTTGGTTTCCAGGTAAAATTATCAGTGATCCAACTTTCAGTCGTAGAACGTGCCTGGCAATTTTAGTGAGTTCAAAATCTCTGTTTGATAATGTACAACTTCGTTCTCAACGCAAGCTGAATCGATCGATTTGTAGGATACCAATTCGACTGGCAGAAACGGCTCTATTTAATTGAGGTTATAATAACCGCTACGCGATTGGCGAGTGCGAGATTTATGTCTTTTTATATATATATGTTTTTTTTTTTTTTTTTTATTCATAATAGTAAACCTAAAGATTATATACATATAACTATAAATATATAGACCAGACTTGCGGGACTGCCGTGAAGCATTGCTTCACAAGGCTGGCTAGCCTGTTACGGCCGCTCGTTCCTGATTCGTTCCAGACGCCTTAATTCTGTTGTGATCTCTGTAGCAAGGCTGCAGATCGCCGTCCAATTTTGTTGGCTTTCCAGCATAGCTGGTTTATATATATATATGTGTATTTGTATATTTGCAAAAACTTGTGTGCGTCGTTTGGGGTTGGCAGTACATACTTTGTGGTGTATGTACATACTTGTTCATTGATTTTAAATGTGGAATCGTTGGGTTGACAATTTTCCGCAGTATTTTTTACTATACTTCTTGCTCCGAACAATGTAATTTGAAAGCATGAATTGAGTTTGCCAATGGACTTCAGGAAGACGTTTGAACCTGGATCCCCGCCGATTAACAATCTGTTCAATTTTTCCGGTGGTGTCTCAATTTCAGAAAGTTCACTTTTCCTGATGCGCAACACTCACCATTCAACTCATGTTTATATTTGAGCGCGTGACATTGGGGACATTCTTTGTCCATGGCACCAACAACACCTTCTGATGAACGGAATATTCAATATTTGGCTCGTATTCGAGTGCGAGATAAAGGAACGAAGCGTATTTAAATGTCAATTATGTACCGGCGCTAATGTCTCCGTTACAATTGTCTTTATTCATTTCGTATATTTATTAATTTAACTTAACAAATAAAATTTAGCCGCAAGATAAAAATTGTTTTCTATTTATTAAAAATTTTTTTTTTTAGTGGTGCTCTTTTTTTTACATAACTTAAATATCTTACATATGGTTGTTAAAAACTTTTTCATTCTGAAAAGCTAATAAATGCCGCTATAAATTGAGCCGGAATTTTTTGAAGCTTTAGCTTACCGTCTGTGAAATATAATGAAATGATAACGACCATGATCAAATATCGACCTTGTCTGAATTTATAAAATTAATTCGAAATTGCGCAAATATGCGCTTAAGCTGTTAACTCTATTTAAATATACATACAAAAACACACTCTACATCATACAAAATATGGGAAACCCCGCGCAATCTTACTACTTCTACTCTAACAAATATAAAGATTTTGAGGTTAGGCTATAAAATAAAACATCTGCAAACAAAAGCATTAAAAACAGAACGAAACAAAACAACATTTAACTAAATCATTATAAACTATATTTTTAATACTTTGATGTAAGTTATCCATATTATTGTTTGTTGTTTGGTTGTTTTAAATGCAAATCATTGACCTACATCCTACATTTACATCCAGAAACAATGAAAATTTTGACAAGCTCAAACAGCTGACTTTAAAGGGCTACCAAAAAGGATGGGAGGGAGTAATAATAAAATTATGATAATATTACAACTCAACTTTGAGGCTAATGCCAAAAAACGTCATTTCCGCCCATTGGGCAAATGAAACAGAGCACAAAGAAACATCATGATTACATAGCTTACTGTCACTTTTACTATAGACTAAGTAACAATTGACTTAACTAGAATTACAAGGAATTAACATGAGCGACATCAATCGATACGGCTAGATTAGGGAACAGGCATAGGCGTTTCTTCCTACAGCTTCCTGTTGGTCAGGTCGGTTGGGTGGACACGGGACAGTCTTCGTAGAAGTACACATCTCGTAAGTCTCCTTGCCGGGACGTTTGGGTGACTCCTTAGCTTGGCCATGTATCTTTTGGCATGTTGGTTTATAACATCCCCGACCAGGGGGACACGAAACGGTCCCCGGCGATGTCAACGTTCCTGATGAATCACTCTGTTCCAGTGATCCTTAGGAATCCTTAGAAACTTGCTCAGGAAGGTGCGAATCCTGGTTATGTGCGTCTTTGCTGCTATGCCGTAGATCTGGACTCCGTAGCTTCCATACTGGAGCCAGGACTGCCTTGTAGATAAAGACTTTGTCCGAGAGGATACGGCTTTTGAAGGTTAGGCGGGTATCAAGGATAACGCCAAGGTACTTATGTTCCTGAGCTGGAGCACTAGTTCGCCATGGAGGAATACTCCTGGGCACGTTCCCTGTGACGCGTTTGCAACCGTATCGTCTGCAAATGTTGCGACTTTGATGACCTGGTGCTGAGACGTGCGAACAACCTAAGGCTTCGGCATGTCTTGGGTTAACAGGGTGTAGAGCAGAGGTCAGCAGCACTGTGCATAGGGAGACATTTTAGGCAGCGCAGTCGGCACACGTACAGAGTAAAGACTTCGTAATTCTGCCCGGCTGACGTAGCGGCAGAGAAGCCAGCTACGGGCTATGCACAAAACTTCGTAATTCTGCTCGCAGCGGCAGCGCAGCATTCGTGCCCTATGGACAATTGCTGGGCTTTCGCAGCGGCAGAGAAATGTCTGGTGTCGTCGCACACAAACGCACAAAAAAAATGTGTGAGTATGGTTGCCGACCCCTGGTGTAGAGCAACGTCCCTACCAAGCTGCCTTGTGAAGCGCCGGCCCGGATGCACTTAGCAGAGGAAGCCACGCCATCCTATATCACACGAAATTGCCTCTTGCACGTAGAACCACGTACTGCTTTTTGTGGAAACAATCTAGTATATGCTCTGTGATACTATGCAGTTGTTCCGGGGTGCCAATAGTCTCCTTAAAATGTAGCGCTCTTGGAGTTTTCCAAATGTTGGCAGCAAGCTAATTGGCCGTAATTGCCCGTGTCCTCCGGCGACTTGTTCGGCTTGAGCAGTTGTTTGGGAGGACTTTAATAAAAAAAAACCGTGAAATGAGATTTTTATGTATATAAAGTTAATGGGGATGTGAGATGAAGATGAAGATGAAAAATACTTTGCCACCAAACCAACACCGTGACACGAGATTTTCTTAAATTCTCTTAAATAATATAGTTTTCTGTTGTTAACATACAGGGACTGGAACTACGCACTACTGAACTTGAGCATGTACTCGCTACACTTTCAAAACCACATGCTGACGTCATTAAACAACGCGTTCGGGCTTTGAATCAAACAGTACGCGGGCGCACAAAAAATCGAGCTAAGAGAAAGCCTGATATTCGTGATGTATTTCGCGATTTTGATGTAAGTATAATTTTATAAATTTGCAAAATTAGTTAATACAATTCAAAAATATGAAAAGGAGTCTAGTACGGGCACACGCTCTCGAAGTGCAACACCAGACTCACTGGATTCCATACAAGGCGAGGAAGTTTGGGGCAACGCTTCTGTGTAAGTTAAATGATGGAATCTTGCTACTTAAAATTTTATGGTAATTTGTCTTAGTCCCAGCTTTGTAAGTGTTTTTGAAAACAACAGTGGCAATGATATTGCTCAGCCATATGTAGCAAAACAATTAAAGCAGAAGTTACGACGGACACCAAGTGCGCCGCTTAAAAGTTCAACATCTACTGATATATTCCGCGGATCGCACGTGCGCTGTGACATACCTATGCACTCAGCAGACGGCGTTGAGTTACTTGGTTACTCGCGGATTGGCACTATACACTTACCGCGAAATCGATCCGGTTCTGACCCTTCTTGCTCGGTTGGGTAAGTTGTTGTAAAAGCCTTCAATTGGAATTATTAATTCCTTAAACCTGGGGAATTTTTCGTAGGCACTCCCGAGGTCAGCTACTGCGGGACTCGCAAAGTGAAAACACATCTTCCGGAGATTCTAGCGACGAGTGCACCTTGAATACGAATACCTCTTCAAAGAAAATAATGGACCAGGTGCAGGCGAAATCTCTCAGTGTTCAAAATTCGACGCTTTCGCGGGAAGGTCTAAGCTTTGAAAGTATTTGTCGCGATACCTCTAGTCCAGATGGAGAAGGAACATTAGATAGTTATGAAATTGATTTAAAATGTTGCTCAGATATCGATTCGATAAGTGAAACCGACCTTAAACGCCTTCAACCTATTTTTTGGTTAGAGTTGGCCACAATATTCGATCGCAACCAGGTGTCCTTAGATAAACGAAAGCCATTTAAACGTCGTCGTAAAGAGGAGGGTAATCTTTTCGGAGTATCCCTTAATGCCCTTATACGTCGTGATCAGCAAGTTACCGGTAAGGATTCGACATTAGTTCCACTGTTTTTAGAAAATTTGCTTGCCGAACTGATGAGGCGTGGCGCTAGAGAAGAGGGTATACTACGAATAGCTGGACACAAAATTAAGGTGATTTCGGAAATAAAAATAATAATAATAATAATAATATAAAAATAATATTTACACATACTATCTATATATTACAGACTGAAATACTTTACAACGAATTGGAATCAAGCTTTTATCAAAAGCCAGGAAAATTTTCCCAACTTCTTGGCACTGCTACAGTTCATGAACTTAGCGCTCTGCTTAAACGTTGGCTGCGGGAGCTCCCTCAGCCGTTGCTTACAAATGAGCTTATTCAGTTATTTTATCAATGTCACAAACTTCCGTCGATGGATCAAAAGAGAGCCTTATCGATTGTTTGCCAGCTGCTACCACACGAAAACCGAAACACCCTACGTTCGCTGCTACGATTTTTTAATTATATAACTGAACTTAAGGATAAAAACAAAATGAATCTACATAACGTCTCCACGATTATTGCTCCATCATTCTTTCCGCCACGGTTTATACATCCGATTGACAAAAACAGTATTGAAGAGCAAGTGAAGATGGCAGCACAATGCAGTCGATTGACTAACGTTTTAATAATGCGTGCCGAAAAACTTTTTCAGGTAGCGAATAATCTAATTATGGAATCCAAGTGCAAGAAGGCACGATTGGTATGCTTTGTTCGTTAGTTTTAAATTGTCAACTAATTTAATGATTTATTCGCAGGGAAAAAAAGGTATGACGCGGCGAGTAAAACCGGTTGTGTCATTAGTACATTCAATGGCACCAAACCCGTTACGAATGGAGAACCACATTAAAGACAATAGCGGTAACAACACAATTGATTCAAGCGTTCTTGGCGAAAAGTCTAGCACTCCAAAGCACCTACATCGTTTTGTTGTCTAAGATACAAATATCTGGGTCTAATGGGTGCGGAATTTCTTGAATGCATTTAATTCTATATATATACTTATATTTATCTAAGTTTTGTAAGTAAATAAGTTGCACACCAATTTCATTAAGCTTTAAATCAAATTAAAAAGGGTTAATTTTATTAAGGAAAATATTAAAATGTTTTTTGAAACCATTTTAAAGTCAAATATCCTGATTTGTTACAAAAATAAAGGTGTATGTGACAATCATTTGTACCCTAAAAGTAAGAACTGTAATAAAAAATGCAAGTTTTTTGTTACTGGGACATTTTTTTTTACATATATAACACGATAATTCATTTTCCGTAATTGGAAAAATCCACAGGGTGTATTTTATTTATTTGTGGTGTGATGGAAAGTTCAACTGACATGGAGTTTTGGTTAGAATACCCATTTTTAACAACAGTTTGTAAAAATATTATTTTTTACTCGGATAGCTGTATGATTGTGGATGCGTGGATGAGAAAATAGGAAAACAACAAAGCATTAATTTCATATCAGTTTCACTTTGCAATACCTGTATGTACATACATATATATACATACATACATGCATTCAGTACTACTACTAAACCTAATACAAATGTGCACACATTGTAGTTTGAAGCTCCACAAAAGGTAACACTGCTCGACAAAATTTAACTTTTTTTCTGGTTCGAACCAAACCGATTTTTCTGATAGATTGGGGCTCTTTTTTTATAACCGTACTCAAAGAGTTATTTGTGATTTCCGACCCCATAAAGTACATATACATATATATTCTTTATCAGCATCATTTGCCATCATTTGTCTTGCTAGACGCCTAGTCCTCAGAGACTATAAAAGCTGGAGCAACGAAATTTCGTTTCCAGACTCATGTGATATCACACTGTTACAAGTGTATTTCAAAATTTCGTTCCGTCTTCCGCCCCCACAAAGAACGAAAATCTGTGGCATTCACAAGTTTAAAGATACGATAAAACTAAAAACGCAGTATCGTAGACAATGACCATATTAGGTTGCCAAATCTGAATCAGATCAAATCATTATTATAGCCAAAATGAAGAAATTAATTTTCAAATGCTTTCCCCACCTCCTCTGTCGGTGCTGACGCTACTCATTCTCTTTCTCGCTCGCACACACTCTGCCCTGTGCAAGTCGCTTCTAGTCGCGACTCTACTTTTATACCCGTACTCAGTCAGTATATAAATTCGTTAGCTTATGATTGAAATTTAAATAGAAATTTTAAAATTTTAAATTTTTTTGCTACATTTTTTAACTATATCTAAAATGTAGATTATACATGTAGAACAGATATTCTACATCTACCATTTAGATTCTACATCTCCTCCGCTAGGGGTTGCTCGCGCATTGCACAGGGCAGAGTGTGTGCGAGCAAGAAAGAGAATGAGTAGCGTCAGCACCGACAGAGGAGGTGGGGAAAGCATTTGAAAATTAATTTCTTCATTTTGGCTATAATAATGATTTGATCTGATTCAGATTTGGCAACCTAATATGGTCATTGTCTACGATACTGCGTTTTTAGTTTTATCGTATCTTTAAACTTGTGAATGCCACAGATTTTCGTTCTTTGTGGGGGCGGAAGACGGAACGAAATTTTGAAATACACTTGTAACAGTGTGATATCACATGAGTCTGGAAACGAAATTTCGTTGCTCCAGCTTTTATAGTCTCAGAGATCTAGACGCTCATCAGGACGGACGGACAGACAGACATGGCTTTATCGACTCGGCTATTGATGCTGATCAAGAATATATATACTTTATGGGGTCGGAAAATGTTCCTTCTCTGCGTTACACACATCCATTTTTACCACAAATACAATATACCCCTTAACTCTTTTTGAGTACGGGTATAAAAATCACACAATAATTTTGTTCACGTTTTTAGGATCATTATTGATAATAATTATTTTCATTAATTAATTTCAATAACATTACTCGACAAAATTGAACTTCTTATTTACGCTGTGGCCCAAAATGATTTTGCTAATAGATTTCGGGATTTAAAATTTTTTAAACATTTTTTTTATGGTTAAGTTAAAATAAGCTGACAAATGCAGCTATAAATCAAACCCAGACACGTTGTAGCAACAGCTTAACGTCTGGAAGATATTAAGCTTTTAGGTTCAAATTCGATAATATTTTGCCGTATTTTTCACGAAATTTTGACTTTTGACTCAGAAAAGTCGAAAAAAATTATATCCTTTGTCCTTGATTTGTCCTTGATAAAATCTATGGAGATACGGTGGATCTACAGTTAGTTAACCAAACCAAAAAAATAATCAAAAAATACCTTTTTGAAAGTTGCGGGCTCAGCTTTTCAGAACTGCAATGTAACATGCAACCAGAAATAAGATACTTAAGTTATGTGAAAAATAGAAGCACTACCTCTGAAAAATAATGACAGATTTTAAAAAATTCTTAAAAAAAAACTAAACAATAAAAAAAAAAGTTTAAAAAATTTTAAGTCTCGAAATCTATCAGTAAAATCATTTTGGGCCACAGCGGAAATGTCGTGTTGAGTAGTGTAATTATCCATAATAATTATGTTTGAGCAAAAAAAATAAAACTCAATAATAATGATTAAACTTAGAGTTTTATTATTTCGCTTAATTATGTCTGTACGTTGATATGCAATGACTGCACCATCACGTGGCTCATGCGACACCAAGCCGAAGCCTGTTACGTGCGGAACCCAGGCTGGAAACGCAGCCCAACCGACCGGGGGGCGCTGCTGCATGACGCGCGACGCGTGTTACCGAACCGATCGCGAACATGCAGGAAAGATAGGGGTTAGACTAATATTAGAGGAAAATCAGAGCTAAACACAACTTAAAGAACTAAACATGCAAAGATGGCTAAGAAATAGTACTAATTACGGGAAAGGCATGTTAGTTTTAGTGATTTAAGAAGAGGAATGGAATTAGTGGTGGATATTAGAAGGTAGGGAGAATTATAGTCCGAGCATAAGACCCTAAACGGTTCATGCAAGGAATAATTTTATCTAATAGGAATCGTAAAGTTTATGCGGCTCAACAAGTCAGGGCTATCTACGTCACCCTTGATCAGATTGTTCATAAAAATCACACCAAGCATTTTTCTACGACTAACTAAGGTTGGAAGGAACCACCTTTTTATAAGCCCAAGCACGCCCATGGCATTAGCTTGGGGTCTAGTTTAACACCAAGATCATCAACCAATGTAATTCTCTCAAGAGAACCACCGCATCGGGTGTAAGGAGCCAACATGGGGCTAGATCGATGAAATGTCATAACTTTGCATTTCGAGGCATTTAGGTGTAACATATTTGCACAACACCATGACTGAAAGTTTTGTGAGATCGGACTGCAAGCGAGAGTGAAATTAAATGTCCTTGTACTGGGCACAGAGATTAACATCATCCGCATACATGAGTACTCGAGAATTTGTTAATACTGAAGGCAGGTCATTGATAAAGAGTGTGTAAAGTAGGGAACCTAGATGACTGCCCTGTGGTACTCCAGAAGTAACCTTAACAGGTGAAGAGAAGGAGTTTTTGAAGAGGACTCGTTGCGACCTAGAACAAAGGTAGCTAGAAATCCATCTCACAAGATTAGACGGAAACCCTAAAAGGTCAAGTCTTTGTGCTAGAAGGGAGTGGTTTACAGAGTCGAATGCCTTACTGAAATCAGTGTAGATAACATCCGTCTGAAAGTTACCTTGGAAGCCTTTAATGTTAAAAGAGGTAAACTCTAATAAATTTTTGGTTGTTGATCGTCGCTTTATAAATCCGTGCTGAGATGCAGATATAAATGATTTGCAGAGATGTTGCAAGTGGGAAGTTAACATTTTTTCAAACATTTTAGGAGTAGCGGATAACTTAGATATACCTCTATAATTATTAGCATCAGACTTGCTACCTTTCTTATGGAGAGGAATAATAATAGATTCCGTTCAGATCGGGGGGAAGCATGAAGAATTAATGGATAGGGTGAATAGTTTAAGCAGGGGTCCACACAGAGCGTCGGCACAGTACCTGAGTACACAGCCGGGAACTCCGTCAGGACCTGGTGAAAACACCGGCTTAACTAGTCGAAGATCATGAAGCAGTGAAATTTCATTTAACAAGGGGCTGAAAATGCCATTCGACCTTGGTAAACTGTATGGGTACGGCTGACCAGAGTAGCTGTCATGGGAATAGGTTGTTTGAAAAAATTGGGCAAAAAGATCGGCAATTGCCTGATCATTGTAACAAACCATGGCTTCGGCCATGGTTCATCACAATTTGCTAAGCACAGACACCTCGCCCTTTTCACAAGCCCAATACACGCACCACGTGCCGCGCGATCATCGCTTAGAACTTAAGAACAATATTTCCCCTTCCACAAGCCCAATGCACTCTCCACGTGCCGCGCCGTCAGCGCTTAGTAGTTAAGGGCAACACCTCGCCCTATTTGCAACAGGAAGGGACAGCACTAGCTTGACCAAAAATAAATATCATTGCATTATTTCGCAATAAAATCATGCCACCTAAACGGCTATCTTCCCCATTCCCAACATTGCAATTCGAGCCAAAACCAACGCTCTGACCCAAATATGTCCACGCGCCGATTCTCGGGCTGTCCCTCGCTTACGATGTTTCGTAATCAGCCGGGACAGTGACCGCAGACATTAATAAGAAATAACATTTTTTACTAATAAGCATATCTTACTCAGCATTGTTAGCAATTAAGCGGGCGAATATTGCCCAATAGTAATAAGTCAGCACGTCAGCGGAAAGTATTCCTGGTTACCGGACACCCCATGGAAGACCACAGTGTCGCCTTCGCAACCGGCCGCTGCTTAAAAAGGGCAAGCTCGGCCAAAGAAGGGGCAGTTCATCAGCCAGAAACCCAGAGACCATACCTGGGCAATTCACCAGCCGAGATATCCCACTCGGCAGTCCACCAGCCAACGCTTCCCGTTACAACATACCAACGCAAACAAAACGAATAAAGTGAATTAAATAATACAAAACTGAAAACCCAAAACGGCAGTCATTTTTGATAGTAAAAAGACGAGGATTCTCAAAGTCTACCTTACTCTCTCAATTCAAAGGCGAGTCCAGAACTTTGAAGTCCTTAGCAAATACAAATTCCTGGTAAACGGACCCTGGACAGGACGGAAGCATATCCCAGCCTGAAATAGGATATCACATCATTGTTTGCCGTCATATTTAGAAATGATAGCGAGGATGGATGTGCGGACGTTCTACGGTTACTCTTAACGAAGCCGTAAAACTGTGAAAAGCGTATCCTTCATCGAGATAGGTAATTTTTATATCATTGAGCGTTAAGAACGTAGAAATTTGACCGAGCTAATACATAGCGAGAGAGAGAAGTCGGAGAACCAACTTCTTGAAATTTGTATAAAGTCTTGATTTTAATATTTTTATACTGGATAACTCTTTGGTAAACCAAGGAGGGTTCCCAGATCTAACTGGACAAGAAAGTGGGACATAAGAATCAAAAAGTGTGACGAGTACATTGTAAAATATGTTTGTGCCTTTCATAACGTCAGTGCACAAGTACAGAGCGGACCAATCTAAATCCCTAATGAGGTTATTAAGCGTCGTAAACTCGGCTTTACGAAAGCAACGGACACGTTCAGATAGCCTACCCGTTCGATCCAATACAGTAGGCCCAATATCGACCGAAATCACCAAAATATACCATATGGGGTTTATCTGATAGCGAGGAAGAAACAGTTTTCAAAGCTGACAGGTGATGATCGTATATTCAGATATCCGAGGAAGGTGGAATATATGAGAAAGTAATGAAAATGGAAAAACCTGGGAGAATCAGTTTGACGCATAAGAATTCCAGGTCTTGTTGAGCCTGGACTATGAAATGTTCAGACGTAAAGATTGAGTCCACTGCAATGAGGACCTCACCTCCACGTCGAGACGAACGGTGATTTCTAAAGATTGTGTACCGTCCGGCCAAAACTTCGGAACTAAGGATGTCCGGCTTTAACCAGGTCTCGGTGAACACAATAACGTGGGACGAGAATGCGAGACTCTCAGGAAAAGAGTGCTGAGCTTACTACGCAAGCCTCTAGCATTCTGGTAAGTGACTAAAAGAGAGGAAGTTAGTTTTTTGGATGGGTGGAAGTAATGCGGGAAGATGAGGGTGGAGACGGAGATGGAGCACCGGTCTGACTACTAGGAAGAGTTATGGGGGCCTATTCTTCTTGTTAGCCTTGTACTCCTTCACAACCAAGTTCCGGCCAAAATTTGGCAGAGCAAATGGTTGCGAAATGAGTCGGGGAAGGAAGGAGCTATCTCCCTGGCAGAAGAGAAATTAAACTTCTCTCCCTTTAAGCTATCGGATTTCCTTTTTCTTTAAATAAAAGCAGTTATATCGTTAGATGTAAGGCCAGGGGAAATCCGTGATATAAAAATTTGCTTTGGTGGGACTCCTACCAGCGGTTTTGGAACCACAGGTCTGGGACCTGTGATGGCAATATCCGGTGGTCCAGGACGCATATTAGCTGGTTGGATCGAAACTGATGGGATAGTTAAGGAGCTGGGTGCGGACTCGACGGACACGGACGTTAAATACATTTCTAACTGCATACTCTCCGAAGTGATGCATTCGGGTCCCGAATCTGCATCACCAGCAGCGATCATTTAGGCGATCTTTGCCCTTGAAGTAACAAACGTGATCAACTGGTGCTCTGAAGGAGTGGTCGGAGTAAGTTTTTCGGATGCCTGCGGACGAGACTCAGTCGGCACTTGCAAGTCCCGCGGAGTAGAGTTCTTGCGCCTCGGAGACTCAGTCAGCCACTGTAAACTGCCGAGCTGAGTGTCCATGGCCAAGAGCCGATCATATTGCTGTTGCCCACGATCAGCTCTTTGAAGCCACTCGGCGTTTGCCTAATTAACGAACGCATGTCGTTTTCAACAGCACGGCATTCCTCACAACTATAATGCAGGCCATTGTTTTTGGAAATGGCATCCCCTACACATTTTGCGTGCAAATGCGGAGCGCAAAACAAAAACACGTCTGGTCACTACGAAAGAGAACGAACGGTCTCAAACTGAAAGTTAAATAATGAAAATATCATGGGGAGCAGAGCATAAAATTGATACATATCCTTACATATTCAATCAAGACGATGCATCGCCATCGCGATGGCATAAATCATGTTTTTAGGCACACATATTTGCTTTTTTTTAATAATACATATATTTTATTTTTGAAATGATTTATTTGTTTAATTTGACAAAAATATATTTTTGCAACGACTCCGGTAAAAGGTTGCATCTTAAATCTGTAAGCACAGATTTCAGAGCAGAAAACGTCCTCTCTACACTGACTTGAGTAGCAGGAACAGAGTGCACAACCCTAGCCAGTTTGAACAAATTGGTATTCTCAAACCTCTTCTCTTCCCAGTATTCCATTAAATTTTTTTTTAATATCTAATGGATTTTAGCTATCTATCTTTAGTCCCGTCATCTTCTTCGCAAGAAGCAACCACAATCGAATTTAAAAACTCGTTCAGAAGGGAGCATGTATTTGTGTCCTGTAGAACCTCTAAATTTTGCGCTTGACTTGACGTGGATGCACAAATGGGCTGAAAAATAGTATTAATATTTGTTGTATTATGTATAATATACATGTATATATGTATATAGTATAACCTAGGAAATTTTGCGTATAAAGCTTCTCTAGTTTTAATATTATCTACTCTTCAATATTTATAGAATCTATCGTAATGCAAAACAATTTTTCTGATCGACTCGACAAAATTAAACTTTCC
Organism: Drosophila subsilvestris; assembly: GCA_035043285.1. NCBI lineage: Eukaryota > Metazoa > Arthropoda > Insecta > Diptera > Drosophilidae > Drosophila > Drosophila subsilvestris. The sequence continues at coordinate 53,695 of JAWNNB010000742.1, read as the reverse complement.
CGCTGCGGCCCAAAATAAATTTTTCTAGAAGATTTCGGGATTTTAAATTTTTTTTGAAGAATATTGCTTATTCTTTTTGGTTTAAAACTTTCTTAAAGAATTTTGTTAATTTCGTATTTTTTCATGTTTTATTTCAGAAATAGTGCTTTGTAGAATTTCCGAAACTATAATGCAATTTATTGCGGATGACTTTACTTAGGCTTGAGACGCGGGGATTAGCGGGACGGACAAGAGCTGTGGCGGCGATAAAAGCCTATCATAGAAGTGAACCGTGCGAAACGAACTCAGTTTTACGAGTGCTTTATTCCCCAGCATAGCTTTGTCGGCTATGCTGCGGGCGTGTAGTTACATGTTGCTTGGCTTCTGATACAGTGAAGGGACTTCATAACATAACTATCACTTACTAACCACATTACATGGTATATAAACTTCATTATTTTCTGCATATTAAATATTATATAATATTAATTATTGGCTACCCTATGCTGAAGCAACATTCCGGCCGCCTTGAACGTCCGCACGTCGGGCTTTAAACCATCGGCAAAAGGGCCAGCTTGTGGATTGGGCGTCTAATAACGCCCCTCCTGTCCGCACCTCGGCCACCCTGACATTGGCGTCCGCTCCCACGACAACGCTGGTGATCCTGCCGGTGATCCACCGCTACGGCGGCGTATGGTCGTCGTGGCCTCTTGGTTTCGCCATTTGCTGCGTCCCTGCAGGTTGTGGACGTAGTCCTTCGACCAAGCCTGCTAGAACCGCCGTTTGAGCTCGGGGAGCAGTTGCCAATTCTTGGTAAAAGTGGTACCGCTGCTTGCACCCTTGCGGAAGCGAGCCATGGGCCTGTCCGATTAAGAAGTCTCCGTCGTTTGGATCCGTGCTGGCTGGAGTGAGCGGCCTGGAGTTCATGATGGCCTCGGCCTCGGGCAACACGGTCCTCAACTCACTCTCCGTGAGCGCGGCGTCCGCGATCTGCCGTATGATCAGGAGCTTCGCTGACTTGACGGCCGCCTCTCATAAGCCACCGAAGTGCGGTGCTCGCGGGGGGAAGCTTTTGAAAAACAAAAATAACAATTAGTCCACAGGTCTGGGACAAGCTCTGAATGGACGGCCTTCGAAGCACACAAATAAAGCGATGTACATTTTGAGAGGCTGACGACCTCGAATCCGAATCGTGATGTTGATGGGACCACAAAAGTCTACCCCGCAAATCAGGAACGGACGACCCCCTCTTAGCCTGTCTGCCGGAAGATTCCCCATAATCTGACCCATCTATTTGGGTTTGTACCTAAAACAGTGGATGCATCTTCTTACTATGCGAGTGCATTCTCGAAGTGCATTTACTAGCCAAATCTCTTGTCTCAGCAGAGACATTGCATTGACGTGACAATTCTTAAAATGTAGATTGCTCAAGTACAGTTCGAATAAATGACTCTTGGCGGGAAGTAGAACCGGGAACTTAGCCTCAATTGGGACTGGAGCATGCCTTCAGCCTTCCTTCAGCCTTCCTTCAGCCCTGATAAGTGAAAACGATCGCACATCCTCTGATCTTTTTTGGATAAAAGAGGCCAACATCTGCAGGCTCGGCTGCAGCTTATGACCTTTCTTCAGCTTCTTAAACTCTTCAGATAAGACGCTTCGCTGAACCAGCCCCATCAACTTTAGAGACGATTGCTGCATTCCTTTGAAGTTAGCTCCCTGGAACGTTCCTTTTTCTAAGCAAAAACTCGTTATTAGTTTGGGGTACGATGAAAACCGAGAAAAGTTTCCATTTGAAAACGAGTCCTCAACGCCAATTAGAACTTAGTCGGATTTTTCGCCTCGGAGTTCTTCACATCATCTGGGATGTTAAAATGCGGGTTTTCTGGCCAACAATGCTCAGGCTCACATACAAATTTCGGACCTTCTAGCTAAATGGACTCAAGCAGCTCAGGCACTTCGCATCCGCGAGAAGCCAAGTCCGCTTAATTCGACCGCGAAGGGACATGATGCCACGTAATGCCCTGACACAGCTCTTGAATCATGGCTACTCTATTCGAAACAAATACTGCAAGTTACGAGGGTGGGGTTTTAATCCAATGTAGCGTTATTTCTGAGTCTGTCCAGAAAAAGACGCTCTCGATTCGACAATTTTCCAAAACCTGCTTTACGTAGGACCGAAATTCGAGCCTCGGGATGGTCTTTGTCTTCAGCGGAGCTACTCTTGTTTTTTCAGCGATTAATCGAACGTACAGTTGACCTTCGAAAACCGCTCGCAAATAAATGCAGCATCCATACGCGTGACTAGACGCGTCCGCGAAGCCATTCACTTGTCTGGACGTTTATATGCAATGACTGCACCATCAAGTGGCCCATGCGACACCAAGCCGAAGCCTGTTACGCGCGGAACCCAGGCTAGAATCGCAGCCCCTCCTCCCGATCGCGAACATGCAGGAAAGATAGAGGTTAGACTAATGTTCGATGAAAATTAGAGCTAAACACAACTCAAGAGCTAAACATGCAAAGATAGTTAAGAAATAGGACTAATTATGGGAAAGGTATGTTAATATTAGTGATTTAAGAAGAGGAAGGGAATTAGTGGTGGATACTATAAGGTAGAGAGAATTATAGTCCGAGCATAAGACCCTAAACGGTTCATGCAAGGAATAATTTGATCTACAAAGTGGAAGGAACAAAGGGGTAAAGTTTCACTTGAATTGACGAGCACCCACTAGCTATAACGTACCGAGGCACGGCTATTTTGTCAAGACCACACAAATTTAGCTTTAGCCTATCCCAGCTTTTATGCAGTGACATTGGGATGGCTTCATCCCAATCCAGCTGAAGCTGCCACAGCTTTCGGAGGAACATTTTTGCTGTTATGCTGATTGGACTCAGAAGCCCTAGCGGATCAAATAGTCGAGCTTTAATTGAGAAAATGGTGCGCTCAGTCGGATTCAAGTTTGTGAAGCTATCTTCCAAGTGATACCGGAACGTATCTGCTCTTGGACTCCACATCATCCCCAACGTTTTGGTCGAATCGGCATCATTGAATGATAGGGATTTGTCCTCATTGTGTTTCCGTCCATTAGTTCTGGATGGTTCCAAGAGCCAAGAATCTCATACACCTGATCGCAAATCGACTTCAGCGAGTCCATGTCATCGGCTCCTGTCAGCATATCGTCTACATAAAAATCACTGTAGATCACCTCAGAGCCCATCTTGTGGGTGTCTCTGTGGCGAACACCGAGCTCGTGCAAACAACGAATGGCAAGGAAAGGTGCTGCGGACGTACTATAGGTAACTGTATTCACCCGAAATCGAACGAGTGATAAAAATAGTTCCCTCTGAATAGTAGGTCCCACCATAAGTAAATCATTTAATTCCGCCCAGTCGTGTCCTGCTGGATGCGTCAAAAACGACTCGACGCTTGGTGGATATGCTATCAGGCCTCAGGACGCACTGGTGTGGTATAAAATAATGTGGTCCTGGCGGAATCGCGTTGTCTGTCGGAGACATATGGCCGAGCTCGATATATTCTTTCATGAAACTCAGATACATGTCTCTCAGCTCACTCTCTCTTAACGTTCGTCGTTCTAACGATAAGAAACGACGTTTGCGATCTCGAAGGACGACCCCAACGATACTGGGTCGGTCTTAAAAGGCAACGGTATTTGAAACCTTCCGGTCGGTAAATGGCAGACATTGGCTTTAAAAAACTCTTCACATGCCAGCTGCTCTGCCGAATTCGTTTGAGTCTGTTTGGAATCTGGCGTTGCATCCATCTCCCAAAGTCTTTCGACCATTTGAGACAAAGACTTTTCTTTCGGTGAGTAGGTTGTGACGCAGTAAGCGGCTTCTCCAGTCCGAAGCTTGCTACACCCATCCCAAAAGAGTCTTTTGTAATAATGGTGTCCCTTCACCCAGTTTTATTTGGCCTGTGCACAACCGATCGAAGAACGAGTCTGCTCCAATCAGCATATCAACCTTTTGAGGTAGATGGAACGCTATATCTACCAACTCTACATTCGCAGGAATTTTCCAATGCTTAATTGGCAGACTTCTATCAGGCTGCTGATTGGTAATGCTGCTAAGAACTCAGAGACCGGCTTCAAAACTATGGTTATTTAACCTGGAGTATATTTTCGTCGATACTTCACTCCTCGACACCGAGCTTGACTTGCCTACAGATGTCACTGTCAAGCAACGGACGCACTTGGGGTCGATCGACTTTTCGGCCCTCGCGCAAGAAAACATGTACAGAGCCTTTGTAATCACACACACGAATTATCTGGGTCTAGTACATCGATCTCAGACTGCAGGGCCATTGCTTTGTCAATATAGGAGTTCAATATTTCCAAACGACATTGAATTTGTAATGGATCCAGCGAAATTGAACCCTCCTCAAATGCTATCCTCATTCGATTTATATCTTCGCTTATCTTTTCTAGCCTCACATACAATTTTGTGAGTTTCGTGCTTTCACACATTCCGCTCCCAGTTGCCTTCTCTTCACTACGATCGTTAGACATGCTATTGATTAACTTACTACCAAAGTTGGCTGTCTAACTTATAAATTCCAATTAAGAAGATCCGACGAACTGGCTAAGAGAATGCGACGATAGCCTGATGCAATTCACTGAGTTCAGTGAGAAAAATGTTCGACAGTACGCTTAAATTTGGTCAAATACCCACGTATAAACGTATTAGGTTTGATGCGACAACGAACGAAACAGACAAAACGCAACAAACGCGACCGAGCTCTGTCACGGCAAACCAAGCTCGAACCGCGATCGATCTGCTACCAAACGGACGTCTGGAGTTCCAATGCGCGCAACGCTAAGCTAATCGTTCGCAAATAACACCAATCTTGGTTCGACACACTAAGCTCAAACCAAGTGCGAGACAATAAGCAAACGTAATTCGAATGCGCGTAACGCACTCGATTCCTAATTAGAACAGTGTTCGACCCGACAACGAAGTGGCAAACGATGTTTCAATTGATCCACAATATAAGAGCGGATGATCAGCTCTCGTCACGAACGACAAGCTGGGCGACTCAGTTAGAGTCAACACGCACACAAATACCTAAATTAAAACAGCGTTCGACTTGAAAACGAAGTGGCGAACGATGTTTCAATTGATTGGCGCAATATAAGAGCGGATGATCAGCTCTCGTCACGAACGACAAGCTAGGCGACACCAGTTAGAGTGTTAGACGACCACGAAGCTGCGGGAGCAATGGTACAACGAGTATACTGCACGAACGTGAACTTAACAGAACCGTATGCTTTAAGAGTTTAAAGAGCGCAACAATTAGCTTACCGCTGCAAGGGTCAATGTTTTCTAAGCGAACGAAAGGAAATGCGAAATAATGCAACCCAAGCTGCGAAGCAAGCGGTAAACTATGGCGTTGGCGCCTTCTAATACTCTTCCCGATTTATCCAGCTACGCACGAATAGTCAAACGGTAGGTGAATTTATGCATGACACTGTTCAATGCCAAGCCAATAGCCAATATCCGCTACTATTTTAGCCGCTATTGCTTTGGCATTGTTACCTGGGCCTTGGATGAATCCACTTCCCTGGGCGTTGTCAACTCAATGTCCATGTTCTGCTTCGGTTTTAGGTTTAGTGGTCTTCTAAACGTGGATTTTGGTAATCTTCCGTCTGGATCGTCGAATTATTGGGCGTGTAGTTACATGTTGCTTGGCTTCTGATACTTCATAACGTAACTATCACTTACTAAATACTTTACATTGTATATAAACTTTATTATTTTCTGCTTATTAACTATTAATAATTATTGGCTAACCTATGCTGTAGCGAGTAGAATTTCCGAAACTATAATGCAATTTATTGCAAATGCCTTTACTTAGGCTTGAGACGCGGGGATTAGCGGGACGGACCAGAGCTGAGGCGGTTCACACTATGCACTTTCGGTCGACAGAAAATTGAACGCGTCTGAGTACTAGGCTTATGGCGGAATTTTTTGGTTGGTCAACCAATTTTAGATCAATGTTTAAAGAGGTTACTGATTGCTATTTTTTTCTGATATAAATTACATTTGAACACACCGTGAGGGTGTGAGGGTTCCGTGAGGGTGTGGAAGATAGCTAGAACAGGGTTGATGAATCAGCTATGTTTTGTAAACAGTGCCGATTGTGAAATTCAAACAAAAAATTAAAAAATGAAATAGATGCACTTTGACGATGAAGTGATTGTTTTGGTGCATGCATTTATTGTTGCAAGACAAAAAATAATCATTTTCGTCTCTCTTCCTCCATCTCGCACAATTCGCTTTAGGAATAATTGTTGAACATATATTCCTGAGCTGTGCATCAGCTTATCTCGCAGTCCACACACGGTCCCGATAGGCAACTATCGATATAAATCTGTTGATTCCGCTCATGTTGCTGGATACACACGCCAGGAAACCGTTAACGAAAAATTCCTGCTACAGTTTTTTTTAATATGAAGTTGGCCAGGAATTTTTCGACTCCGCGGTGCTGGATACTATGCTTTAAGGCCTTCCTATCAGGAATTGTCTAGTTATTCCGTGAGGGTTTGGAACATAGCTAAAATAGGGTTGATGAATCAGCTGGGTTTTGTAAACAGTGCCGATTGTGAAATTCAAATAAAATTAAAAAATGAAAAAGATGCACTTTGACGAGAAGTGATTGTTTTGGTTCACGCATTTATTGTTGCAAGACAAAAAATAATCATTTTCGTCTCTCTTCCTCCATCTCGCACAATTCGCTTCAGGAATAATTGTTGAACATATATTCCTGAGCTGTGCATCAGCTGTTCTCGCAGTCCACACACGGTCCCGATAGGCAACTATCGATATAAATCTGTTGATTCCGCTCATGTTGCTGTATACACACCCAGGAAAACGTAAACGAAAAATTCCTGCCACAGTTTTTTTTATATGAAGTTTGGCAGGAATTTTTCGACTCCGCGGCCTTTAAGCTCAAAATTTACTGCTGTTATACCCACGCGTTAGTGCCAGCTCATATAAAAAGGTTAAAAAGAGATTTGTCGATAGCAAAATCAGGCTGCCACAGCTGTTCGAAGAATTTCAATTTTTCTTGTTGCCCTGACCAATTTTGCAGATCCAATTTTGAGGTTGGATTAAAAAAAAATTATTTAAAAAAGGGCACAAGCTCAATTGTCCATTTAATGGTGTCGAATTCATGTCAATGCATCAATAAGTCATCTATTTTTTTCCTTTTGTAATTAATACTTGTTTAGTTGTATAAAAAGACGTTTACTTTTCATTTCGGAGAGGAATTTGTTGCCGTTTTCAAAACGTAAAAATCATGCATTTCACGTGTTCGGGAGCGCCTGACTTTTCGTTTTGAAAAGTAAATCACATTTTTTTGGTGAAAGTGAAAGCCGGAGCCTGCCTGAATGTACATATGTATAATTGCATAATTGACTTTAGATCTGAAGAATTGTTCGACATGGTATTTAGCGTAAAACGTGCATCTTTTGTTAAATCTTTTAAATCGGACAATATCGTTTAGATCAAATTTATAAAAATCAAATGACGGAATTTGTAGTATTTTTTTGACAGATAAGATTTCTTCCCCATAAAATAACCGAGAAACCATCAAAAAGCATTTATAGAAATTGCATTAACATATTTTGAAATATGTATGTATATTCATTAATCATTAAAGAATGTGTTGAAAAAACGAATGTTTTTTGTCCCCATGGGTTTGATAGTTCTTTGCTAGTTTCCTAGACTCTCATATGCGAGAAAATTTTTAATATTTCATAAAAGATTTGCTGATTAGTCACTTTAAGCGGTTCTTAGAAAGGTGGCAAAAAGCTTAGAATTAAAATAAACTAGAATAGAGTTTCGACTTAGTGATTCCATTTTAAAAGGCTATGACGAGACTCAATTTCAATTCGACTCTTGAGGTGGAAACTCAAATGAAAAATGCACTCACTCACTCATACAGAGAAACTCTCTCGTGGTGGTTGGTTGAAATTTCACTTCGCTCTCGCGGAGTTGTTTGAAGTTGCTCTTGAAAGTGCTGTTTACGCCAGAAAACGGACCGTTCAATAATTTTAAAATAAATCGAACAAACTGTAGGCCATGCGTGCTAATATACGGCTAATCTAAATCAGAACTTTCGTTGAGGGTGTACTCCTCTCACCTCGTCGCGTGTTCTTTATTCGAGCGAGATTCCTTCGTGCTGGATACGGTTGTGGTTGATTACATGCGTACATACATACATATATGCATACATTTTTACAAATCCAGTTCTCGTTTTGTTGTGTATGGCTGTGTCTATGCCTATGTGTGTGCATATGTGTGTATGAACATAAACAGTGCAGAGTAAAATTACATGTTTATCCTGAAGAAAAAGCGTATTTCAGTGTATGTATGTTTGTACACATAAACAAAATAATTTACATGTTACATATACAAAACCAATCAAGTTTAATGAAAAATGTACGTTAGCCCGAATCATTTCATAAAAATTGAATGCCAACTATATAAACATATAAATGTACTTTTCAGTTTTTATGCATACATATGTATGTATTTAAATTATATTAACGATACATAATACAATACATCTTTAGATAAAAATTAAAGGTTTTGGTTACACTGCAGGTGGAATTGCAAGTGTATGTTGTGCATATGTACAGACTACGTTTTTTATGTTGTGCTTATTTTAATAATTTTTGGATCATTGTAAATGCATATACATATACAAACACATCTGCACATACATGTGTATTTACCTCTGTGCGTAGATATTTACGCACATGCGTTTATGCCTAATGCTGCTATTGTAAATTAAAATTTGTAGAATCACTGTTTCCGCTTATCTCATGAATTTTTAACAAATAGTTTTAATACGTTAGTATGGAATAAAATAATTACGGCAAAAAATCAATGTTATTATGTACATACATATGTAAACAGCGCTTTGACATAAACAACCCGCAATAAAAAACATACATAGTCCCGTCTTTATTCATCAAAAGGAAGATTTATATCTTTACACCCTTATATATTGAATATACAATAAAAAATACAAAAACATCTGTATTTACATGTTATGGCTATCGTAAAACATTTGTCTTTGCAAGTGTCCATTCATTTAAGAGTACGTACATATGTATGTCTTTATAAATGCAATGTCTATATTCTCGTATATGGATGTGCACGCATATGATGTGTACAATGTTTACTTTTGTTTTTGTTTTGTGTGCCTGGATATATATATATATAGTATATGTATTGCCTTTAGATTCATCTGTTGTACGTATCTATGTGTGACTGAGCGTGCCCATGTTTGCAGCCGGGATAAACCATGCATATTATAGGTTCTCTGATTTGTTTGCATGGTCATTATTTATTGGCGGGAAAATAAAAAAATACAACTGGTATTTACAGTGTATGTACATATGGATTAATTTCGGTTTATGCCTGGTACTCAAAGAGTATTTGGGTATTTTAGGTTGGTGTGGATGTATGTAACAGCCAGAATGAAGCACAAAAATATGTACATATATTCTTGATCAGCATCAAAAAGTGAGCCGACATAGCCATGTTTGTATGTCCTATGGTCCAAAAGCCCGTTTTTATACCCGTACTCAAAAAGAGTTAAGGGGTATACTGTATTTGTGGTAAAAGTGGATGTGTGTAACGCAGAGAAGGACATTTTTCCGACCCCATAAAGTATATACATATATTCTTGATCAGCATCAATAGCCGAGTCTCTGTCTGTCTGTCTGTCTGTCCGTCTGTCCGTCTTGTTTGACGCCTCGTTCTCAGAGACTATAAAAGCTATGGCAACAAAATTTTGTTTCCAGACTCATGTGATATCACACTGAATCAAGTTTCTTTCCAAATTGTGCCACGCCCCCTCCGCCTTCACAAAGGACGAAAATCTGTGGCAGCCACAATTTTGAAGATACGATAAAACTAAAAACGCAGTATCGTAAGGAAAAACCATATCTAATCAGATTGCCAAATCTGGTACAGATCGGATCATTATTATGGCCAAATTGAAGAAATTAATTTTTAGTTGCTTCCTCACCTCCTCTGGCGCTGCTGACGCTATTCATTCTCTGTCTCGCTCGCACACACTCCGCCCTGTGCAATGCGCGAGCAACCCTAGCGGAAGAGATAAAGAATCTAAATGGTAGATGTAGAATATCTGTTCTACATGTATAATCTACATTTTAGATGTAGATGTAGTTAACAAATGTGGCACAAAAATGTAAAATTAAAAATTTTTTTTTTAATTTTAATCATAAGCTCACAAATTTATATACTGTCTGAGTACGGGTATAAAAGTAGAGTCGCGACTAGAAGCGACTCACGTTCCTTCTCGTTTTGTTATAAGTTTGGCATATGAGTCTTTATAGATATTAAGCTTCTTAAATAACCCTGTTCACTGTTGATGTTTCCGTAATGGCCAAATCTGAATTTATTTTGTATGCCGCCTGATGGGAATGGAATGTTTCTCAGGGTATAACTTTTCGGTAGTTGCCTTTTTAGTGCGACTCCTTTATGTTTTTGACATATTCTAGTTTATTTTTAACATAATAAAGCTTAAAAGTAGAGCTCCTTACGATTATTTTTATAATTTCCACATACATATAAGAAAGGTTTGGCTCCCTACATGTAGAGATTTTTGTTTTTGCTTCGAATAATAATATACTTTTTGTCTCAATTTTTACTAAAATATAAAATAGATACCACAAACTAATTTTACAATATTTTTTCGGAACGATTCTGTTTCAAAATCTGCGCCAACGTAACTGTTCTTAATCAAGTGACCCAAAAAAAGTTCAAATATTTCGAGGAGCTTTACAATAAAGCGCAATAAAAAAGAACGGTAATCGCTTCTGTCTGCATTTTTTTCGTAAACAGAGCTTTATGAATGGTTCTTTGATGGAAAAATAGAATCAATGCTCTAGCAGTGAAGAGAGATTTGCAAATTAAAAAGTGTAAAAAGAAAACGGTGTTCTTATTCAAGAGACCGGCAGTGTACTTTAAAACGAAAATAAAAAAATACTGTACATCCATATTAAAATTTCGACTTTATGCCAAAAAAACAAGCTTCTGGACCAGAGTTCACTGGGAAGTGAGATACAGTGGTATCTTAAAAATTAGAACCACGTTGTTCCTCGGGTTTTCCTTATCTCAGTACACTTTTTTAACATAGTTATTTAGATACGCAAGATTTATTTTAACAACGAGAAGGGAACGTGAGTCGCTTCTAGTCGCGACTCTACTTTTATACCCGTACTCAGACAGTATATAAATTTGTGAACTTATGTTTGAAATTTAAAAAAAAATTTGTAATTTTACATTTTTTGCTACATTTGTTAACTGCATCTACATGTAAATGTAGATTATACATGTAGAACAGATATTCTACATCTACCATTTAGGTTCTACATCTCCTCCGCTAAGGGTTGCTCGCACATTGCACAGGGCAGAGTGTGTGCGAGAGAGACAGAGAATGAATAGCGTCAGCATCGCCAGAGGAGGTGGGGGAAGCAACTGAAAATTAATTTCTTCATTCTGGCTATAATAATGATTTGAACTGACTTAGAAGATATAGTCATTATCTACGATACTGCGTTTTTAGTTTTATCGTATCTTTAAAATTGTGGATGCCACAGATTTTCGTTCTTTGTGAAGGCGGAGGGGGGCGTGGCACAATTTGGAAAGAAACTTGATTCAGTGTGATATCACATGAGTCTGGAAACAAAATTTGGTTACTCTAGCTTTTATAGTCTCTGAGAACGAGGCGTCAAACAAGACGGACAGACAGACAGAGACTCGGCTATTGATGCTGATCAAGAATATATGTATATACTTTATGGGGTCGGAAAAGTGTCCTTCTCTGCGTAACCACATCCACTTTTACCACAAGACAGTATACCCCTTAACTCTTTTTGAGTACGGGTATAAAAAAGCAATTTTCATTTATTAACATTTAATTCATTTAACACGTTACTTATTTTGAAGTTTATTTGCTTTAATTTCCATTTTGACTTTACATTTTGACACAAATTTGTACAAACGTAAAAACTTCACGTGCATTTAACCAATACCAACACGGACTTGGCTATATCGACTAGGCCAGCGTTTCCCAAAGCGTGTGCCGCGGCACATTTGTGTACCGTGGTCATCAGTTAGTGTGCCGCTGCAAAAGTCAAGGTTTTGTGAAGATAATACACCTAAAAATATCTGAGAGCATAAGATCGTGGTGCTTTGTTAAGCGGGGACGGGACAGTCTATATCGCCGAGCGCAGCACGCATGCCTATCGACACTTAAATATCGTCTGTTCAATGCAGTTTTTCAGAAGTTCGCGGAAAAGTGTTATCTCTGATTTACGAGCTGAAAATTTGAAATTAGACGTTTTCAGAGGCCCAGGGCTCGGATTTATATTCGGACATATTCGCTCATTTAGATGAGCTAAACAGAAAAATGCCAGGCAGGAATTCCAATATTTTAAAGTATTCGGACAAAATGGAAATTTTGAAAGCCTTCATGAATAGGTTGGTGTTATGAAACAGCCCACAGTAAATGGTAAAAATGAAGTAGCAATTCAGAAAAAAAAAGTTACAATCTTTGAGAGTGAAACAATTGTAGATATTCGAACAAGAAAATTAACAAATATTTTCGTGAGTGTGCCTGATCGGAGTTTTCGAAGTAGAGGTAGCAGATTTTTGGCTGCATATAAAAAATTGCACTTCTTCCGAGGAGTACGGTTACAACTTTATTACCATATGCCACAACTCATTTATGCGAAAACAAGATAACTCTTGAGGACGACCAAAGAAGAGATGAGAGCAGCCTTATCAACAATTGCTCCAAATTTGGATCGCCTGTGGTCTTTTATGTTAGGTAAATTTTTTTTGTAATAAATAAATACTAATAAATAAACAACGCTTTTTTTCATTGATCTACCTTTTAAATGAAGGTGTACCTTGAACTCACTGGACTAGGTATTGATGCTGATCAAGAATATATATACTTTATGGGGTCGGCAACGTTTCTTTTCTGAGTTATACACAACCACAAATACAATATACCCCTTAACTCTTTGAGTACGGGTATAAAAAGAAAATGTAATATATTTATACAAAATTTACCAAAGTCATCAAAATAGCCACAGTTTTAGTGAAATTCAACGCTTATTAATGCATTAATTTTTCGTAAAAGTTATCACTTACATATAAGTCGATTAGTGCTCGCTTACTATTTCATCGCTTATTTTCCTCCATCCCCACGATACAGAGAAAGACGATGGCGCAAAGCGCAGCATCGTTATGTTAGAAGAGCACAGATATATTGACGCCGGTGACGTAGATAATGTACGTCCAAACGCTTGGTTTGATGATAGCGAACATTTCAGCGTAGCAGCTGATAACACTACCCGACACGATTTTTTATCAAGAAACCAAACCAACTTTTTCTGAAAGATTTGGGGCTTGGAAATTGTTTGATCATATAATTTTTTTTCTAGAATTTTTGAAGACTGGCATTTTTTAAAATATTTTTTCAGAGCTAGCAGTTCTTTTTTTTACATAACCTTACATTTGGTTGTGATGAATTTGGCCATTTTGAAAACCTAAGAAATGCGGTTATAAATTAAACCTAAACTTTCTGAGATTTTAGCTTACCGTTTGGGAAATATAAAGCAAACAATTGCAAGAACTATGATTTTTGTGCTCTATTTTTTTACAAAATTTTGACTTTAAAAACTCAGGAAAAGTCGAAAAATTATATCCTGTGTTATTTATACTCCGTACTAAAAAGAGTTGGGGTATACTGTATTTGTGGTAAAGTGATGTGTGTAACGCAGAAGGAAAATTTCCGACCCCATAAAGTATATTCTTGATCAGTATCAATAGCCGAGTCGATAGAGCCATGTCTGTCTGTCCGTCCGTCTGTCCGTCTGTCTGTCTTGATGAGCGCCTAGATCTCAGAGACTATAAGAGTTAGAGCAACCAAATTTTGTTTCGAGACTCATGTGATATCACACTGCTACAAGTGTATTTCAAAATTTCGCCATGCCCACTTCCGCCTCCACAAAGGACGAAAATCTGTGGCAGCCACAATTTTGAAGATACGATAAAACTAAAAGCGCAGTATCGTAGAGAATGACTATATCTATCAGATTGCCGAGACTATGAAGGCTAGAGCAACGAAATTTTGTTTCCAGACTTATGTAATATCACACTGTTACAAGTGTATTTGGAGGAGGTGGGGGAAACAACTGAAAATTAATTTCTTCATTCTGGCTATATTAATGATCCGATCTGATTCAGATTCGGCAAAGATATGGTCATTCTCTACGATACTGCGTTTTTAGTTTTTTCGTATCTTCAAAATTGTGGTTGCCACAGGGGGGGGATTTGGAAATACACTTGTAACAGTGTGATATTACATAAGTCTGGAAACAAAATTTCGTTGCTCTAGCCTTTATAGTCTCTGAGAACGAGGCGCTCATGAGGACGGACAGACGGACGGACAGACAGACATGGCTCTATCGACTCGGCTATTGATACTGATCAAGAATATATATACTTTATGGGGTCGAAAAATTTTCCTTCTCTGCGTTACACACATCCACTTTTACCACAAATACAATATACCCCTTAACTCTTTTTGAATACGGGTATAAAAATAACAATAAAAACCCCAAAAGAATACCTTTTGGAAGGTTTTAACTGTCAAAAACATTTAATGCCAAAGGAACACGCTCAGGTACTATTACCCTTTTCGCTTGCTTTGTTCCCAAACGGCAGTGGGTCCGCAACCTTCCAAAGGGTATTTTTTGTTAAATTTTGTTCGCATAGAAAATGCTAAAGCAAATGTGAAATTTTCTGTTCTTTTTGAACGCAGGTGTGTCTGTTCGGAATATCCGACCTGTTGATAATTTTACAACACATTTTACACTTTTTCACAACAGCACAACTATAATCATTAATGAAAAAAAAACCGAATTCTAAATATTCTGCTATGCTCCGGTTTTCGTAACTTTATGCTATCGTTAGTGTTTTATTCCCAAATTGTTTTCCGATATTTATCTTGAAAAAAATCTTTCTTTGCTTTGAAAATGGAAATATTTTAGTTAAATATGCCATTGTTTTGGCAATCGCATTGTACGAGGACTATTCCATAAGTCCGAGACTTTTTAATTTTCCGCCTCTTAATTGATATGGCATTACTTTTTTTTATCAAAAGGCATCGATAAGCTGATTCCTGTCCAAATTTAAAGAAGTTTTGCCAGTTGGTTTGTGGTCTACAGCCATTGATAGCAGGCTTCCTCGTGCTTTAAAGAAAAGGAAAAAAATTAAATTTTGTGTGCTGATTAAACATTTCTTTTTTCGGAAAAGAGGCAATACTGAAACTAGGGAAAATCTTAATAAATACTTTCGAATCGCTTCTCCACAAACGATGCCGCATATCATGGATGCCCAGTTAGGGTCTTAAACCCTAAGAAATTGAACAAATTCACGATATAGTGTTGGCCGATCGGAGATTGAAATTGCAAGACATTCCTGTATAGGCAACAACATGGCTAAGTGGTTTCAATTTTGAATGATCAATTGGGTATGAAAAGGCTGTCCTCAATATGGGTGCCGCGTTTGCTCACAATCACAAACTTCGAAGGAGTTTTTGGCGTTGTTTAACTCCAATAAAGACAAGTTTTTTCGCCGTTTCGTAAACGTGGATAAATCGTGGATCTAGCACAACAAACCAGAGGCCAAAACAATTTCTCAAGGTTATTCTAGGCGAAAGTGGAGTGTTCAGCCAATTAAATCATGGCGAACGTTTTGTGGAATGTTCGCGGTATTGACCACATGGAGTAAATTCAGAAAGTTTAAAAAAGAAAGCGAATGCTAAACTATTTGAATCGATTTAATGAAGATTTGAAAACACAAGGACAGCATTTGGCCGAGAAAAAACATTTTTTTCACCAAGACAATGAAAGCGTGCAGTCATGTGCAGTTGTCATTGCCAAAATCCATGATCTAGGCTATGAACTGCTTCCTCACCCACCCTATCTCTGGATTTAGTCCCGGAGCATAGCTGATAGATTTGTTAAGCTAGAATTCGTTTGACAGCACTTGAAACGCCTACTTCATTGAACAATATATCCGCTATTGTCTGGTTTTCGTAAATTTTTACGATTACGATTTTGGAACAATTCGTACAAATTGAAATTGCGCGCACTCTGGTTTTTGAAACTTTGCTATCGATAGTGTTTTATTTCTAAATGGTTTTACGATATTTATCTTGAAAAAAATCTTTCTTTCCTTTGAAAATGGAAATATTTTAGTTAAATTTTTCATTGGTTCGCAGTAGAGATGGGCGCTGGCCTCTTTTTTTGGCCCGGCCCGGCCCGAACACGAAATGAAATTTTTAGGCCCGAATAGGCCCGGCCCGGTCATATGTAAGAAGGGGCCCGGCCCGGCCCGTGCCCTGCCCGATACTTCCAACAATTGTTGATTGATGGATGATATATATGTTGTTGTTTGCTGGAAACGAAGAAGACAAGTAGTGTGACCGCGGTCGATCAAATATACAGTCCGATCCTCAGAAATATACAAAACGAGAAGGAACGTGAGTCGCTTCTAGTCGCGACTCTACTTTTATACCCGTACTCAGTCAGTATATAAATTTATGAGCTTATGATTGAAATTAAAAAAAAAATTTTAATTTTACATTTTACATTTTTTTGCTACATTTGTCAACTACATCTACATGTAAAATGTAGATAATGCATATAGAACAGATATTCTACATCTACCATTTAGATTCTACATCTCCTCCGCTAGGGGTTGCTCGCGCGTTGCACAGGGCAGAGTGTGTGCGAGCGAGAAAGAGAATGAGTAGCGTTATAGCCTTTTCACAGTGACGACCATCCACCATCCCCCATCCATTTCTGGGATGGGCCGTAAGGTTTTGCCGTTCCGAAAATTTCCCAGTTATTCCGCCATCCATCTGGGATGTTCCTAATTCGCACGTTTCCATGCGGTATTTTATCGATAATTGTCAAATGCAACCATAAATATTTGACATTCACAACGAAAAATCGGAATTCACTACGAAAATGTAAACAATGACAGACAGGAAAATGGAAAAAAAAACAACAACAAAACATCTGATGTCAAAATATTCTCAGGCACAAAAACTAAGAAGTCAGATAGTTTGTGGACTATGCTCTGGGAATTTGTTTATGAGGAGTGTTTTGCAAAACTCATGCAGGAAATTGCACACGCTGGTGGCTAACAGCCCTCCGACTATTCTGTATTTAGAAAAACAGCCCAAAGTATACAATGCTATGGCGATTTAAAATTTTCATTAAACAGCATCTTTGTTTTCGGCTACATCTTTCTCCCAAAATGTCCCGAACCGCTTCTAAAAAGTCCTATCATGTATATTTGTATTTAAAACATTGATTAGATTTTGTAGAAGCAGTCACAAATGACCACGCTTCAGTTTTTTTAAAACAAATATCCATTCTAGTATCTCCTCCTCGTCCACATCCTCATCATCCATGTGCAGAAACATGATTAATTTGGTCAAGAATATGTTTTGCTGTTGAATCACATTTACAACCATTGCAATATTATTAATATTCATTTTAATTAAGGACGTAAACAAATTTCCGCACGCAATTATGAGCATCAGCTGTTTCTCATGGATGGGGATGGTGGATGGTCGCAGTGTGAATCGGAGTTTCACATATTTCAAAAATTCCCACCGTTCCTCCGGGATGGGCTCAGTGTGCAGAGGGTATTAGCATCGCCAGAGGAGGTGGGGGAAGCAACTGAAAATGAATTTCTTCATTCTGGCCATAATAATGAACCGATCTGTACCAGATTTGGCAATTTGGTAGATATGGCCATTCTTTACGATACTGCGTTTTTATTTTTATTGTATCTTTAAAATTGTGGATGCCACAGATTTTCGTCCTTTGTGGAGGCTGAAGGGGGCGGGGCGAAATTTTGAAATACACTTGTAACAGTGTGATATCACATGAGTCTGGAAACAAAATTTCGTTGCTCTAGCTCTTATAGTCTCCTAGATCTAGGCGCTCATCAAGACGGACAGACAGATAGACAGACGGACGGACAGACAGACATGGCTCTATCGACTCGGCTATTGATACTGATCAAGAATATATATACTTTATGGGGTCGGAAAATTTTCCTTCTCTGCGTTACACACATCCACTTTTACCACAAATACAGTATACCCCTTAACTCTTTTTGAGTACGGGTATAAATATACCGTCCAATCCTTATAAATATACTGAATATACTGTCCGACCCTCAGATATATTCGGATTTATCCAAATATACTATTCAAAATATACCAAAAATATACCTCTTCGGGCCTAGCGGGCTTTTGGCTAAGGCACGAAGCCCACACGACTTCGTGCCAAACTCGATTTAGAGGCACGAAGCCCGCAGTTTTCACGACGAGGCCCGCGGGACACGAAGCCTGGCCCGGCCCGCGCCCACCTCTAGTTCGCAGTCGCATTATATTATACCAAAACAAAACCAAAAATTGGTAAATGAAGAACAGACGACCTTTTTACCCCAGACCGATATTGATATAGATATTTTTATTTATGTGCAATTCGTTTTGAAATCGCGAGCTGCTTATGAGTTTCAAATCGTAAAAATCTTGCGATTTACGAAAACTAGAGCACGCGTTTTGACGGCTTGACAGTCAAATCGCTTTTTTTGCGATTTACTATTTCCGGAGCATTGGGGTATGTATGGAAGATATAAACATATAATATATATACACGAGTTCGGTCTAAAACAGTTAAAAATTTGCTCCTTCCTCTTTTAACACGCTCAAAATCTCGTCCTTACACGAATGCAAAATATGAAAAAATTAAGCATAGTAACCAGCACCGCGGAATTGAAAAATGTCTGCCAAACTTCATATAACGAAAACTGTGGCAAGAATTTTTCGTTTACGTTTTCCTGGCATGTGTATCCAGCAACATGAGCGGAATCCAAAGATTTATATCGATATTTGCCTTTCGGGACCGTGTGTGGACTGCGAGAACAGCTGATGCACAGCTCAGGAATATATGTTCAAAAATTATTCCTAAAGTGAATGGTGCAAGATTGGGGGAAAAACTGTTCGCAAAACCAAAAAGAGAGATAGAATTTTTTTTTCCTTAAAAAATATATGCCGCCACCAAAACAATCATTTCATTGTCAGTGCATCTTTTTAATTTTTTAATTTTATTTGAATGTCACAATCGGCACTGTTTACAAAACAAAGCTGATCCATCAACCCATTCCTGGCAGGAATTTTCCGCGGTGCTGGATACAGGCCTAACCTCTGCACACTGAGCCCATCCCGGAGGAACGGTGGGAATTTTTTAAAATATGTGAAACTCCGATTCACACTGCCACCATCCGCCATCCATGAGAAACAGCTGATGCTCATAATTGCGTGCGTAAATTTGTTTACGTACGTATTTAATTAAAATAAATATTAATAATTTTGCAATGGTTGTGCATGTGATTCTGCAGCAAAATTTGTTGCTGGACATGGATGATGATGATGAGAACAACTTTGACGAGAAGGCGATATTATAATGGATATTTGTTTTGAAAACACTGAAGCGTGGTCATTTGTGACTGCTTCTACTAAATCCAATCAATGTTTTAAATACAAATATATATGATAGTACTTTTTAAAAGCGGTTCTGGACATTTTGGAAGAAAGATGTAGGCGAAAACAAAGGTGCGCTTTTTAATGAAAATTGTATATCGCCATAGCATTGTATACTTTGGGCTGTTTTTCTGAGTACAGAATAGTCGGAGGGCTGTTAGCCAACAGCGTGTGCAACTTCCTGCATGAATTTTGCAAAACACTCCTCACAAACAAATTCCCAGAGGATAGTCCACAAACTATCTCACTTCTGAGTTTTTGTGCATGAGAATATTTTGACATCAGATGTTTTGTTGTTGTTTTTTTTCCATTTTCCTGTCTGTCATTGCTTACATTTTCGTAGTGAATTCCGATTTTTCGTTGTGAATGTCTATTATATATGGTTGCATTTGACAATTATCGAAAAAATACAGAACGGAAACGTGCGAATTAGGAACATCCCCGATGGATGGTGGAATAGCTGGGAAATTTTCGGAACGGCAAAACCCCACGGACCATCCCAGAAATGGATGGGGGATGGGATGGTCGCCAGTGTAATGGCTATTATGCTTCTTTGAATTTCTTCATCAGAAAGCTATGATAGCTCTTACTTTCACGTCCTATGTCTATTAATAACAATAATTAGACTTAATACCTTCTTCACGTTCAAACTCACCAAAATTTTGTTTCCAAAATCGTTTGGCAGTCTGCTTTAGACGTTTTTTGTTTAGCTTTGACAACCTTTAATTAACTATAACTATTATGCTTCTTTTGAATTTCTTCATCAGAAAGCTATGATAGCTTCTTACTTTCTCTACGTCCTATGTCTATTAATAACAATAATTAGACTTAATACCTTCTTCACGTTCAAACTCACCAAAAATTTTGTTTCCAAAATCGTTTGGCAGTCTGCTTTTAGACGTTTTTTGTTTAGCTTTGACAACCTTTAATATTTTTTGAAACTTGAAACTTCGCTTTATGCCAAATACTACTTTTGGCTGTTTTACACAAATTTTTAACTTTTTGTGGCTGTGCTAGCATAGAAAATCACTACGATGTGCTGATAGCGAAACAGATTAAATTTCGGGACTTCCCAGAGTAAAAAAGTGAAGTCTAAAAACGAAACAGTCGAACGCATTGCAAGTGGTAGAAAGGTCAAAACAAGACAGATTTTCAAAATTTGTTTACCTTTACCTTTTGATTAGCCCTATAAGTGGTGCTTAGGTCGATTTTTGGCTATTATCTATCTTTTCGTTTTCGAGATTTTATAAAGAAACCTAGTTATTCGTACGGAACAAATATGGAAGTGGTTTTCGCGGCGATCAATTCAAACTCAGATTTCAGCGAAAGTTGAGGCACTATGTTCATGCAAATTTATGTACATGTTGTGCATTGATGTCTCTTCAAATGGTAATATTTATAAGAAAATATGGTTCGTAGTTTCTTTTAAATTTAATTAAGACCATATTCGCACGGGACATGTCGCGCGGGACAATAATTCATAGGTAAAACGAGAAGGAACGTGTGAGTCGCTTCTAGTCGCGACTCTACTTTTATACCCGTACTCAGTCAGTATATAAATTTGTGAGCTTATGATTGAAATTTTAATAGAAAATTAATTTTTTCATTCTGGTAAATATGACCAGTCTCTACGATACTGCGTTTTTAGTTTTATTGTTTCTTCAAAATTGTGACTGTCAAAGATTTTCGTCCTTTGTTGGACGGAAGGTGGCGGGTCGAAATTTTGAAAGAAACTTGATTCAGTGTGATAACACATGAATCTGGAAACAAAATTTGGTTGCTCTAGCTTTTATATTTTCTGAGAACTAGGCGTCAAACAAGACGGACGGACAGACAGGCATGGCTCTATCGACTCGGCTGTTGATGCTGATCAAGAATATATATACTTTATGGAGTCGGAAACGTTTCCTTCTCTGCGTTACACACATCCACTTATACCACAAATACAATATACCATTCGTTGAGAACGAAGCTTTACATTATCAAACAGAGATTTTGAACTCACTAAAATTTCCAGGCATGCCACCACACGTTCTACGACTGAAATTTGGATCACTGATAATTTTACTTGGAAACCAAATTTTGATTGCGACATATGGTTTGCCAGGTTAGTGCGCAGGAGGCTTGCCCCCTCCCCTAGTTTTGATGAGCAATAACACTACCCGACACGATTTCGCCGCTTCGCACCAGACCAACTTTTTTCACAAGCTTAGGGATCATTTTTATACCCGTACTCGAAGAGTTAAGGGGTATATTGTATTTCTGGTAAAAGTGATGTGTGTAACGCAGAGAAGGAACATTTTCCGACCCCATAAAGAATATATATTCTTGATTAGCATCAATAGCCGAGTCGATATAGCCATGTCTGTCTGTCCGTCCGTCTGTCTGTCTATCTTGATGAGCGCCTAGATCTCAGAGATTATAAGAGATAGAGCAACCAAATTTTGTTTCGAGGCTCATGTGATATAACACTGCTACAAGTGTATTTCAAAATTTTGCCACGCCCCCTCCGTTCTCACAAAGCACGAAAATCTGTGGCATCCACAATTTTGAAGATACGATAAAACTAAAAACGCAGTATCGTAGATAATGACCATATAATCGACAGTTTAGATGGCCAATCGACATTTTAGATGTATAATCTACATTTCAGATGTAGATAACATTTGTAGCAAAATAATTGTAAATGTAAAATATTTTAAAATTGTCACAAATGTAAACTATTTAAAATTTGTATTAAAATTTCAATCTTAAGCTCATAAATTTATATACTGACTGAGTACGGGTATAAAAGTAGAGTCGCGATTAGAAGCGACTCACACGTTCCTTCTCCTTTAATTATCATTTTAAACAAATTTTTTAAATTCGGTAGCAACCTCTAAAGAAATTAATATTACGATCAAACCCAAGATAACAAAAATAAGGGGTGTGATTTTATGATTGAAATTTTAATAGAAATTTTAAATATTTTACATTTTTACATTTTTTGCTACATTTGTTAGCTACATCTACATCTAAAATGTAGATTATACATGTAGAAAAAATATCCTGCATCTACCATTTAGATTCTACGTCTCCTCCGCGAGGGGCCGCTCGCGCATTGCACAGGCAGACACTGTGCGAGCGAGAAAGAGAATGAATAGCGTCAGCAACGCCAGAGGAGGTGGTGGAAGCAACTGAAAACTAATTTTGTTCATTCTGGCTATAATAATAATCCGATCTGTACCAGATGGCCAAATCTGGTAGATATGGTCATTCTCTACGATACTGCGTTTTTAGTTTTATTGTATCTTTAAAATTTTGGCTGGCACAGATTTTCGTCCTTTGTTGTGGCGGAGGGGGGCGTGGCAAACTTTTGAAAGAAACTTGATTCAGTGTGATATCTTATGAGTCTGGAAACAAAATTTGGTTGCTTTAGCTTTCGTAGTCTCTGACGACGAGGCGTCAAACAAGACGGACAGACGGACAGACAGATAGACAGACAGAGACTCGGCTATTGATGCTGATCAAGAATATATATACTTTATGGGGTCGGAAAATGTTCCTTCTCTGCGTTACAGATCCACTTCCACTTTTACCACAAATACAATATACCCCTTAACTCTTTTTGAGTACGGGTATAATTATATATAAAAAGAGCACTTGCTCAATTGCCCTGGTAAGGTTGTCAAATTCATGTCAATGCTTTTTAAGTCATATATTTTTCCTTTTGCAATTAAGATTTGTTTAGTTGTTTTAAAAGCCGTTTACTTTTCATTTCGGTGAGGAATTTGTTGCCGTTTTGAAAACGGAAAAGTCTTGCATTTCACCAGTGCGGGAGCGCCTGACGTTTCGTTTTGAAAAGTAAATAACATTTTTTTTGTTAAAGTGAAAACCGGAGCCTGCCTGGTTTTAATTATTTTAATAATATTCGTTAAATTGTAAAATCAATTTATTTTTTTAACCAAGTGCAAATTGAGCCAATATATGTTTCTTGCGTCATTGAAAATATATGACTAAACATATTGTTCAACTAAAAGATACAAAACTAATAGACTGCTAATAGCTATGGCTTTCAGTCGAACAACTCAGACACTGCTTGATAGAAAATTATGTTTTCCAGTAAAACACAGCCACCAGGCCAGCAAAATTGTATGCGCAAAGTAAAACAATCGGTTAATTCTGCCGCAGCGCTGCTCCCAGCTCAACTGGGAAGCCAGCTTGACGCATATAGTTCTCTCGCTCTGACTACAGGCATTTCCCATAAGGCCATCTTTATTTTTCCAGCTAGTCAGTAAGCAAAGTCTAATGTCATATGGCTATAATAAACAGACATAGACTCTCAGCTCTTTGTTTGTCCCATGCTATCCTTGCCTTTAGCAAATTTAGTTAGCAAAGTCTAATGTCATACGGCCATAATATCGACATGTTCAAATGATAGGCCAACTATAACATTAACATCGATAGCATTAAGATTTTAAAATATACAATAAATGTGACCAGTATGAAACACAAAAAAAATATTACAATTGCGAGTCAGGGGATATATAAGCTACTATTGTTAAATTAAATCAATTATTTTTTTATTTTGCAGCTCGAAATGGCTCTGATGAAATTCTGATCAAAGGACGTAACTACCAAACAAATGAAATGGACCTAAAATGTAAATGTTTGAAAGATAAAAATTAAAAAATCAAGGAGTATTAATTAAACGCTGAATTTAGCAAGAAACAAATATGGAATCCAAACTGGAGCTCATTCTCTCCAGTTAAGCCTTAAAATAAATTTAATCAAAAGATACATATATTATTATGTATTTTGCGGTACCAATACCAACAGATACATCCAACTTTTAACTTAAAAATAAGCAAACAAAAGTTTATTGGTCCCAAACACAACAATATACCAATCTCTAAAAATGGAGTTTTTATAAGGACGAACTGCATGTTGAATGTATATTTAATTTGTGTTTTTCTGATGGCGCCACGAGCTTATGCTGCAGCTGGATCGCAAGGTGTGCCGACATGGATGTAAGTACTTTTTCATGTAATTATTACTTTTTTAAATACTTTGAAAACTATAAATATGTAAAAAAATACGTACATACTATTTTTAAAATTTATTTTTACGTCAAGCCACATTTATTGTCGTTATTTTAGGTTGTACCTTTGCCGTTTATAGTCGAATTCATATTAACGGAATTAAAATTAATTTAAACCAAAACAAAATTGTAATATTTGGAAAACATTTTTAATGAATTTATAATATAGTTAATTGTATTTATAGTCGATTAAATTAGTTGACAACCTCTTAAATGTGACAAAGAGAAAGTGATGAAGTATCAACGGAATGGCTCTTAAATTTAAATGGAAATCCACATAACTCAAAACAAGCTGCCACACAACGACTTAGTTTCTAATCTGAACTTTGCTGAAGCGGTACCGGCAGCACCGTAGCGTACAATAAATAGAAAGAGCTCGTGTCATATATGTTCTAATTTAAAATACGCTTCAATACCGCTCATTTGGCAGACACTACACAAAACTGATAAGAGTTTATACATGCACATGCTCCGATAACACAAAAAAATTAACAACTAGAAGCATCTTACTAGAAATCAACACTACGTTCAATCAGCTCTATAAATAGTGCTTGTTCACTTATCAAGGAGTTTTTGTTCATAGATTACAGACGCTAAAATGGCAACGAACTACAAGAGTCTAATGCGTTTGTTAGTAGTTACAAGCTGTGTGGCAACAGCCTATGCAGTATCCAGTACTTGGGGAAATATTTCAAACTCAGCTCAACTTTTACATGCTGAAAATGTGGAAACGCATCGTCCCCGGAAGATATGTTAACCATGAGATTAAATATCCCAAAAACGTAAGCATCAACGCGACTCACCTTTTTAAAATGTTCATAAGTATTCATGTATGTATGTGTATATATTTTCTGTCTGATTTCCTGTTGTCATGTGTGACCTGTCAATTTGGAGCACTGGCGAAAACAGAAACATACTTGAAAACAGCATACACATATTAGTGTATTGAAAAGTATATCCTCTTAACATTTTCTGAGCAAAAACGTCAACATTTTTGTAATAAAATATCAAAAATCACATGACTCAGAAAGTACAAATTTACAGATTTCTTAAAACATGAGTCAATGATTCCCGTACATATTTGTACGATTTTAAAATAATATATCAGGCAGCAGAACGTTTTCTTAATATTGAATCTTAGGTGTCGATCTAAAATTTTCGCCTGTTTTTCAATGCACCAGAAAGTCAATTATATATTTATCCAGTGTTTCCGAGGTAAAAATATATTCCTCGACCGCTCTATATATACACACAATTACAATAAATACATTTATATGTGAAAGCAAGTCAACATGAAAATTCAAGCACAAAAACTGAAATTGTGTAAATATGCTTCTTTTCCAAAAAAATATACATATATATCGGTTTCCACACACTACAGGGCATTGGTAACGGGAGAATCATAACGGGCATACGGGCGTTCGACCAGGTGACGAATAACACTGGTGGTCATGCTACAATTTATTCTGGAGGTCCCGGTTTCAACTTTGTACACATCAAGCTTCAATCTCAGTACAACTATGGTCTAATATTTCGAGTTGAAATTTACGGAAAATAAAACAAGTTCCCAAATTTGTTGTAGTTCATAAGTAAATCAATATAAAAATGAGTAAAATAAAATAGTAAGGAATTAAAAAAAAAATCTTTTGTTTCTTTTATCATGACCCATTTCTTTGCGAAAGAGTCAAAATACGACATAAAAACTACACTGAGACTTCCTTTTTTTTTTTTACATACATTCAAAGTAAATAAAAACACATTTTCACATACTTTTGTCCCGAATCAAAAGTAAACTAATGAAACCAATTGATATGCCTATTAAAATCACATAAAATTAGTTTTTTTGAGTTTTTTTGTTGTGTATTTTCATAATAATGTTTTGCTTTATTTTATCTCATATGAGAAAAATGAATTTGGATAAAAGTTCCTTCCTATGTCTATCACTTGAGGTATCTCTCAACTATTTAAAAAAAATCCTACAAAATTGGCTTAATATCGGCTAACAGTGAATTTGTTAAACTTTTGTTACCTCTGAATGAAACTATGAAACTGAATTTTCTAATGTTTGGTGTAATCTTTTGTAACCTTTTGTCCTAAGTTACATATGTATGTAGATAATGGTTTGGTTTTTGTTAAGTAAGAATACAAATTTTACAGTCTGAATATATGTTGCAAAACTGCGCAATGACTACTTAACCATGTAGTTCTTCTAAGTAAAGAATCTAGTGTACGTAATACACATACATGTATATGTATGTCCATAGGTAAGAATTATAATGTTAAGGTTGTAAAAGTTTATTGCTGGCAAAATATTTGTTCTTCTTAAATGTACTCAATATTATTAATAATAGTAGGATATTTTATGTTTTTTGTTTGTTTTTTTTATTATAACAAGAAACTAGCTAAACCGCATCTAATCTACTTAGTACACGTAAAATTTATATAATTTAAATCGCACAACATAAATATTCGTGAAATATTTTACCATAAAGTTTTATCAATTATCATTCGATCATGCTCCGTATATTTCCACTTGAGATTTAATGCCGGATCCCCTTGAAGAAGTAAACTTGATTGTCACTGTCGTGTCACCTACACCGCCAGAAGTGATCTCCGCTGTTGCACCGCGCTTGCGTTTCAGATCCGTTATATTTATATAGCTTATAATCTTAGCCGTGCCTGCCTGGGTCAGCGTATATGTTTTAGTCGTTGTTTGCAGCAGCATCTTTGTTTTAGTTATGACCTCGCGTGCAATCAGGGTATCGGTTGTTAATTTAGTACCCCACGTATAATCGTTACCTTCGCCACTACTGCCGCCTAGGCCGTTGATCAAACAGACATAGGAGCCAATTAGCAACAAAAACACACTGCTGAAGTACATTTGAATAGTATTTACTAAGCTGTGGTAGTGGTTTGAAGATGGGAGAATGAATACTGCTGTTGAAGACAAGACAGACTTTCGCTTTTATAGGGCTGACTTGGTTCAAAAATTGTTATTCGATGATGACCTACTTCGATAATTGTGTCTTCAACACCTGCAGCATATCTCAAAGGTAGGTACATTCTACCTTTCCACACCATGTGGAAACTCTTGTAACGGCTCTTTGTTGCCATCGGTGTAACATGAAAACCAAACATTTTGTTGCTACGTATCTCATTTATTATGGAGAAAGTGAATTTTCAATTCTTTATATTTTATCGGCCCCATATTTCAACTATATTGTTAATGCCATGGCCACGCTCAGATTCAAATAAAATGGTAGCACCCTTCGAACCAGGGCCACCGCTAATTAGTTGTGCAGTGGCACCATTATTTTTCTTCTTGTCAGTGATTTGAATGGCGGTAATCGTTAACGCATCTAGGTTGTCCTGCAATTAAACAAAAACACTTGATCGTTTATGGATATTCCCAATAGGTGTTTTACCTACCGACTGTTTAAAAACATATTTTTTAGTTTGTACAAGACCAACAAAAAATGACTTTTTGATTGTATCCTTGGCTAGCTTGTAGTCATTAACCCCAATCTCGCCCCAGAGGTAGTTGTTGGTGGCACACACCGGTTCCTGGAAAGCGATAAATAAGATGAAACTTACTAACACTACAAAAAGTACGGAATTTTTCCTCATTTTGAGAATTTTGCTGAATGTACAAATCTTTTTTAACTGACATGCAATAAATCTCACACGGACCTTTTATTTATAGCGTTATACACAATGCTCGGAAATAGTTTGATAGTACAATCATGTACTCGACTTGCGAATGCTATTTTTTTTTCAAAGCTGTTTTCAGAGGTAGCGCTTTTTTTCACATAAATTAAGTATCTTACGTGCGGTTGTAAAGAACTTTGCTATTCTGAAAATATAAATAAAATCGTGTCGGGTAGTTTTTAATTTTGAAATGTTAAGCATGAAACAAAAGGGTCATAAAGCTCTTTGGTTCCGAATTCAAAAATGCTTCCTTCTGCCCTTTTCCATGTAACATATAACATTAACTACAATACTAGTTACGGGGTATAAATAAGATGTGTACCATTTTAATTATACTGTATTATTGAGGGTTCAAATTAATTAAGAAACTTTATCTTATCGAAAAATAAAGACAAAAATATTAATTGCTACAGTTGCAAGCTTAAAAGTATGATAAGTTCACCACGCAGAAGTTTGTATTCCCTTGAGGTCTGAGATTAGTTAATTTTATTGTATATACTAAAATCTGACTCGAAGTTTTCAGTTATCTATTTACATATGTATGGGGTCAAAAACAATGAAAGCTTTTCTTAATTTTGCTACACATTTTTCTAAGTTCTGAATAATATATGTATGGTTAGATTATTTGGTCAGATTATCTTGAGTAATAAAATAAAATAAATAATAAATAAAATAATAAATAATAAATAAAATAATAAATAATAAATAAAATAATAAATAATAAATAAAATAATAAATAAAATAATAAATAAAATAATAAATAATAAATAAAATAATAAATAATAAATAAAATAATAAATAATAAAAATAAATAAAATAATAAATAATAAAAATAAATAAAATAAAATTTAAATAATTTGAATTAGGAAAAATCGACAAAATCGAACTTTTTTTCCTCAAAGATCCAAACCGACTTTTTCTGTTAGATTAAGGGCCTTCAATTTTGATAAGGAATTATGGTTATTTTCTATGGCAGACTTTTTTTGTTTGAAAAATTTTTGAAAACTAGTATTATTTGTTAAAGCTTTTTTTTAGAGGTAGCGCTTCTTTTTTCTCATAACTTACGTCTGGTTGTAAAGAACTTTGCTATTCTGAAAAGATAACTAAGACAGCTAAAAATTGAATCCAAATACTTTGGGATTTCTGCTTAATGCAAAAAATATTTTTTACGAAATATTCACTTAAAAAACTCAGAAAAAATTATATCCTGTGTGTTTTATTTGGTTGTGTATAGGTGCATCAATTGCGCGTCGGCTAAAGTTTTGCTCAATAAAATCAAAGGAGAAACGTTGGAGCTAAAATTCGTTAACCAAATCTAAAAAACTAACAAAAAATACCTTTTAAAAGGTTGCGGGCCCAACTCCCAATTGAAAACAAATCAAACGAAATGGGGTTGTAATTTTGGTACCTGAACATGTTCCTTTGGCATTAAATGTTGTTGACAGTTACAACCTACCAAAAGGTATTTTTTGAGGTTTTTGTTTATTTTTTAGGTTTGGTTAAGGAATTTTAGCTCCATCTTCTCTCCATAGATTTTAATGAAAAATACCTTAAACGTCGCCTAACTAATTAATGCACTACACCCAGCGACAAAAAGCCTCACCCTTAAATTTTATGCATTTATGACTTCGCTTGTCGCTGGTTTTCGCAAATGTTAGTCGATTCGTCTAATTATTTCTTGTAGCTAAAAAAGTTTTAAACAAAAGTGTGTTGAATGAAAACTGATTGAAGCTTATTACTAATTTAAGGCCGCTGATTTCAAAACTGTTCCATTTTTTCCTTCAAATCGAGTTTTTAAATTACCGGCATTAATCGCTTTTCTTCATTTTTTCCAACAATCAAGGTTCAAAATGTCATAACTTTACTCCTCATTCAGCAATTTTCAAAAATAAGCTTGTTTTTCAAAGGTCTTTAAAAAAAATAACTAATTTGAAAATCGCTGAGTAAGGAGTAAAGTTATGACATTTTGAAATTGAAATTTTCGAAAAAACGTTAAAAATACTATGAAAACCTGTAATTTAAAAACGTGACCTGAAGGAAAACAACAAACAATTTGAAACCAGCCACCTCAATTTATTAAACAATTTCAAAAAAATTCTAGGAAACGTGTCTCAGCAATGGTTGTTATTTTTGCGCAGTCAACGTAATAGGAATGAACAAAACAAATCGATCTAAATGGGTTTATCCTAACGTTCTGTCCATTACCCGAGCAGTCCTATACTCTAGTGATGAATCAGAACCACAATGGATTGTTATCTACATTAATAACAATAATTAGAATTAATAAAATTTGAAAAAAGGACAATTTTTTGATTAGTTGTAAGTACATAGTACTAAAAACTTTATTTTTTGAGCATCGATTGGAATGAAATAAATTTCATCTCATTGAAAAAACGTTTTACATTTAGTTTTTACACCAAAACTGTGATTTTGCAGGCTATTTTTCTTATATTAATTTTTTAACAAGAAAAATTTTTTTTTTAAATATATTTTTGTTTTTTTTCTAAACTGCAAAGATAACTGTATCTGATGGGCAAATTTAAAATCAATATAGGCACGGGTTTAAGACAGTATTGTAAGCGAGTTTTGTATTTTTTTTTAACTGAATACGGTTATTCGTTTTTAAGTTAGTTCACTATATATGTAGGGGAAGTGACTTAATTTTGGATATAACGGTTTATCGCGATAACTCGATCTGATAGGAAAAAACCAAGTACAGAGCTGGATTCAGCGTCCCCAATTATGTACATTAAAAACAACTATCAGTTCTTAATCAACAAACCTTGTTCCTATGTTTAATTAATTAATATTTCATTGTACCACCTTAGGCAAATGGGTAAGGAAAGAGTGTTTTATGTATTTTAAAAAAGATCGTTGGGATTGGTTTTAAAATTATGTTGAGATAAGATCACAAGTGCTACAACGTTGTGCAAATTATATTTTGGCTCGAACTATTCAACGTCGGCCAAAGGAGGTGGCTTTAATGTGGCTTACCGAAAACTTAACAAAAATCAACATTTTCAAATAAAAAAAATTTACTAAATTGGTCGAAGGAAAAATCAAATTGAAGTGATTCAGAGTGGTCACGCATTATGTTTTTGGAGGAGTATAAATTAAATATCATTGGATCCAATGGCTTTGGTTGTGGCACACGACTTAAATCTGAAAAAGTATAACAAAAATACCAGTTTATAAAAATTCTTAAAAAAAGTTCTGCCATAGAAAAAAATATCATAAAATAATTTCAAAGCTCCAAATCTATCAGAAAAAGTTGGGTTGATTCCTAATGGGTACTGTTACCATAAATGTGTTATTAAGTCATAAGTCAGACAAAGAATTAGATGTACATCATTTTCTAAACTTTAGAAAAATACAAAAACTGATATCGAAATTTTTATTTTTAAAACAATAAATATCCATAGCAAACGGAAAGGTTCATGCTCTGCATAGTGACCTACATAAGGATAGGCAGTGGTCGGCAATCTGCGTCTCGAGAGCTGCATACGGCTCTTTCGCTGTAAAGATGCGCCTCTCCAGTTCCATTAATAGATATTCCTAAACAAAATATCTTTTGAGTGAAAAATGTGTGTTTTTATATCAACGAATACTATTTCTTATTAAAAGCTATTCATCAAAACAAAAAATAAAATATAGAACCTCATCAAATACCATATTATTAACTCAAACATTTGAGTGGCTCTTTGAAAAATGGGAAATTTTTGAAATTGTGAATTTTGGCTTTTCCGTCTGAAAAGGTTGCCGACCGCTGGGATAGGCGGATAAGCCGGAATGAACGAGTAGGTCTGAGAGGAATTAAAAGTCGATCAGTCCCAGATGAGTTTGGGAGTCCACAATCCCGAGAAATAGCTTGTGCAAGAACGTTACCCCATTGAATATTCTTCGATGGTACAATGTATCACAGATCTGTAAGGTGGCAAGATTCTACCAGAGTCGCAATTTAAATTACGCAAGGCGAAAATTAAAAATGATTTTTGTACTGAATCAATGACAGCCTGTTCCTTAGTATACTCCGGGCTCCACGCACAAAAACAATACTCCCAATATCGGACGCACTAACGAGATATACAATTGTTTGGTCACATACGGGTCGTCAAACTCTTTGGACCAACGATTGATAAACGCTAAGACACTCTTGGCTCTTGTATATACATATATACATATCTAGATACTAGCGGAACCGGCGAACTTCGTCTCGCCCTGATTTAATACCTTTAGATAAACTTCAGAGTGATAATAAAACACAGATTCAAATTTCAATATAGTTATTTAAATGGAATCGAAATCTCAACTCTTCATTGAAGCACCTTGTTATATACTACATTTTTGTTTTTTTAATCAGGCGCAAGTATAAAAGTAAAGGGGATTTTTTTCCAAAACGTGAACATGCCACGTACAACTGGCCATGAGAAAAACATAGAATCAGTCAAGGATTGGCCTTGTGATAGTCATGGTGAAGGCAAGACAAATCGGGAACTGAATTTGTTTAAATTCAATGGGCATATCCGTTTGGATCATTGGTATCCTCTAAATAAGGACTCAACTCATCTTTAAATTTTCCTTTGAGCATCGTCGCGTAAATAACATTACTCCATAGTTTTGATGGGCTTAGATTTCGAAGTATGATGACTACCGAGACCGCCTTCAGTTGTAAATTGTGCGTTGGTAAACCAGGCACATCCAAGGAGTTTACAAATTTAGTTGTATAACACTACTCGACAAAATTGAACTTTTTATTTAGGCTGTGGCCCAAAATGATTTTACTGATAGATTTTGAGATTTACAATTTTTTGAACATTTTTTTGTTATGGTTTAGTTTTTTTTTTAAAGAATTTTTTAAAATCTTGTTTTGTTTTTTCGGAGTTAGTGCTTCTATTTTTCACAAAACTTAAGTATTTTTTGTTGCATGTTACATTGCAGTTCTGAAAAGCTGACAAATGCAGCCATAAATCAGACCCAGACACGTTGTAGCTTAACGTCTGGAAGACATTTAACTTTCGAATTCAAATTTGATCATTTTTTGCGGTATTTTTTCATGAAATACGATTGCGCAATAGACTACCAAGATCTTCGCTTGTTATCGGTTCATTGTCTATCGTATGCCAGCATAGCAATGCCTTCACTTTTCAATCGCAAACCCCCGGCATTTGGTCATTTCTCTGGAGTCGAACGGGACAGACCATATTAAGACCATATTCGCATGGGACATGTCGCACGGGACAAAAATTCCTAGTTTAATAGCAGTTAAAAAATATACCGTTAGCGGGGATTGAAGATTTTTTCTCTTTTTTTTTTAAGATAGTCTAATACGTTAGAAAGTGGCATCCACAATTTTGAAGATACGATAAAACTAAAAACGCAGTATCGTAGAGAATGACCATATCTATCAGATTGCCGAATCTGAACCAGATCGGATCATTATTATAGCCAGAATAAAGAAATGAATTTTCAGTTGCTTCCCCCACCTCCTCTGGCGCTGCTTACGCTATTCATTCTCTGTCTCGCTCGCACACACTCTGCCCTGTGCAATGCGCGAGCAACCCCTAGCGAAGGAGATGTAGAATCTAAATGGTAGATGTAGAATATTTGTTCTAGATGTATTATCTACATTTTACATGTAGATGTAGTTAACAAATGTAGCAAAAAAATGTAAAATTTAAAATTTAAAATTTTTTTAAAATTTCAATCATAAGCTCATAAATTTATATACTGACTGAGTACGGGTATAAAAGTAGAGTCGCGACTAGAAGCGACTCACGTTCCTTTTCGTTCTTATTTGAATAGGTTTCCACATCAAAGTTACAAAAATTATATTTCAATTGGGTTAATTTCGTTCATTAAATTTAGACTATAATATCGCAACAGAATTATATGGAAATGTGTTTTTATAGACATTAAATTTTTTGGTCTCGGTGTCCATATGCTGCGCTGGTGGAAAGGTGAAATTACCCTTTTAGACTCATCCACCAGAGCCATTGTATTTGTTTCTCTATGGAAATACAATCCCATCGAAACATTTCCTGGCGAATACACAAAAATATAACTGATGCTTTCAAATGACGTTATTTGGAGCCGAAGTTGTTAATAAACCCGGCTACAATCCGAGTTATCAACATGCACAATTCTCATTTTTATTATTTCGAAATTGCTTTTAAAAATTTGGATTCAAGGGCAAATCACGACCGATCGGGCGCTTTGTTACCACCACCCAACGAAGATCATAATTTCCATCAGATCTATTTCGTTGGAGATTCAATAATAGAATCCGATTATTGCAACTAATCTTCCATTCAACTTTAAAAGGGTTCAGTTCCCCGTTCGATTTGCTTTTGCGATGACAATCAATAAATCGCAAGGCAAATCTTTGGTAGTCTGTGGGACTAGTTTCGAATTTCCCTGTTTTTCGCACGGTCAGCTGACGTTACAGAGAGCTGACCGGCCTGTTACAGAGAAACATTTGAGGTTCGATAAAAAAATGGAAAGCTTGTTGATAATTTTACAATAAAATGCACTTGCATCAACTTAAAAAAAAATGCAACAATATTGAGTACTAAAGTTGTTGCTAAACTATTTATATTAAAATAGGAAAAATTAAAAATACACACATAAATATTTAGTATGAAGAAAGCTTTCAAGCTAGTTTATTTAAACATTTAATCGAAATTCTACATATTTATTTTACAAATCTTTGCATGCCTAACGCTATTGAAAAATCTCAACATTTGAACATTTTCACTTACAACATTTGAACACTTGCATCCACTTTTAAAAATTAATACAACAATATTGAGTACTAAAATTATTGCTTAATTATTTATATCAAAATAGGAAAAAATTCCAAAAAATCCCCACATAAAAGTTAGTATAAAGAAAAAGTAAAGTAAAACTTAATTTTCACATACCTATGTACAATCGATTTGAATTATTTTTACAAATTTTTGCATGTCAACGCTATTGAAATAGCTCAATATTTGAACATCATCTATTGCAAAAGTTGCATCTAAAGTTGCAAGCATATAAAATGTATGTACATATGGGCAGTTCCGCCAAAAGGTCCACCAGGCCAAAAATCATAAAAAGTCAGTAAAAACTGATTTTCATATAATTTTTTTGGAATATTACTTTCTAAATTTATTGAAAGGTAACTAATTTACTTTATCGGCATATAATTTTATTAACTTTGATTCGAAAACCTATTAAAATAAGCAAAAGTTTACGTTTTTAGTATTTTTTGATATTTTTATAGACGTTTTCTTTTATTATTCTCCTATGAAAAATCTGATTCTCGATAAAAGTTTCTCCTCAAAGTCTTTCTTACATATTGAACTACCTATAAAAATTAGCAGAACATTTATCCAACCTCGGCTTTTAGTATATTCTTAAGCTTTTATGATCGCGGAATTTGGTAACGTCACGCCAGTAATGTTCGTGAGATGCCACCGCCGACTTATAGCAAAAAAAACAGGGAAGGTTTTAACATTAAATAATTTTGCAAATTAACACTACGTATTTCATATGCATGCACAAAAAACTTGTATACAGATAGACCTACCCAATTCGCAGAGATTTGCCATTTTGTACCCCAACTTCTGTTTTATTTTGCGCACTTTTTGGTTATATTTTGGCTTATATCTTGAAAACCGTTTGCTCGATTATTTCCATTTTTTTGGTCTATGGGTCTAAGCAATTCATATTCAACAAGGATAAACTTTTTCCAAATTTTGGATTTTTGACTATTTTTTTCAACATTTAGTCGTACGAATGTAACGTAACGACAGATTAGAACAGCCCATATGTACATGTGTATGTAAGTACCTGTATAGTTTTTGCATCAGACCTACCATTTTACAAAATGGGGTAATATATAAGAATCTAGATACTTTTCGTCGAATAGTTTCAGCATACTGCCAGGAAGTATGCCATGAACCCGTCGAAAATACCGGCTAACTAACTAACTAATATTGAACAAGTGGCTGAAGTTCCCGTTTGAGCTTAGAATGTTTGGGTTGACTCATTGGAGTGGCTGGCATTGGAATTTTTTTTTATATTTTTTTTTTTTACTGTCTTAGTGTTAGTGTCTTAGTGTTTTGACGGTGCTGTGCGCTCTCCATTGATGACCGAATCGGACAAACATATTTATTTGTTCTGTATATATTATTATTCTGTTTATTCTTTTTTTATCAGGTCGTAGTGAATGTTATTTCTATGCAATAACTTACTCGTTGTTTTTTTTTACAGGTGTCTTGGAATAAGATCGCCCTTTATTGAATTTGGAAGTCAAGAAGAACAGCTGGCAAATACAAGTGTTCCTCTTAATATCACTAAAGATGAACAAGCGTATATGCACCAAGAAGGTCTGCGTAAACTTGGTACTTTTATAAAGCCTGTAGATTTGCGAGACTCTCAGACTGGATTTGTAAAAGCAGATCTTACTAAAAGACTGACAAATGATCCGCAAAAATCTCGGCGCATTCATCCAATACAGGAAGAAATGGATCAAAAACAAATTGTTCTTCTTGACGATGATACTGATGAAAATGGTCTGCCCGCTAGCTTAACTGATGAGGACCGCAAGTTCATAGTTCCAATGGCACTAAAGAATGCATCTCCTGATCCTGGTTGGCTTGATTCTGCCTCTTCCCATCCTCAAGTTGTAAAATCGACATTCGTAGCATCTTCTAATACACAACGTCGAGCCACGCCAATAACGCACAGTAGTACAACGACGAAACTAGAAGTGGACCCTACTTCCAATATAGACGATTTAAAGAAGCACATTCTGTTTTTGCATAATATGACTAAAACCAATACAAACTTTGAGTCAAAGTTTGTTAAATTCCCAAGCTTGCAAAAGGACAAAGCTAAGCAGGCCGCTAGTTCATCAACAAATGTAAAACGTCCGCCTAGACCAGTTTTCCAATATGCTGCGCCGATAGCCCCGCCGACACGCAAAGTTCCGCACGGCGCACATACTCCAGGTCAACAGCCGTTTGGCGGTTACTACCATAACGATGAAGATATAAACAATTTGTCGTCTTTTCTTAAACCAGTTTCGGATACCAATGATTCTGCTCAAAACGATGGGGGTAGAAAGTTGGATAAAATCCCCATAGTTCCTCAAGTACACTTATTGAATGAGGATCAGTCAACGACATGGTCGACCACTGAAGAGACAGTGCCGACAATAGTTAGTTCAGGGAATTTGGAACCCGTACGCACAACGAAGCGCCCGGCTTGTCTTCGTAATCCAGAATCTCCAAAATGTATACGCCAGCGTCGACGCGAAGAGCAACAGCGCCAACGTGAGCGCGATGAGTGGTTTCGAGGTCAATCAGAATACATACAACCTCGATTTCAGCCTATCATACAAACGATCAATAATACCAGGCGTTTCGCTGTTTCCATTGAGATACCAGATTCTTTTAAAGTGCATACCGCTTTGACTTACCCATCCGGCGAAACAGAGGGTGAAAAACTGAATCGTATGAAGCGTTCTCAGCCTCGCGGTCATAAACCCATGAAAGATTTGATTGACGGCTCTGCTGAAAAGACATTTGATAAGCTTACTCGCGAAACTGGTTATTTTGACCGGGATATTGTGATGACATCTGCAGATGTCGCCAGTGGACGCGATTTCCTGATCGCTAAGATGACCGAAAACGGCTTAGTATCGCCTAATGAACACTACAATGATACAACGTCTAGACAAAACGCATACTCTGAAAAAATAGACCTAAATCCTAATAACTGCAATAAAATCAATGGCTTAAGCTACGGTCAAAAAAAACAGTGTGTAAAGCATACTAGTGTTATGCCAGCGATTAGCCGTGGTGCTCGTGCAGCTATTCAAGTAAGTATGTAACAAAAATGTAAAAGTATGTAAAGTATGTATGCTAAAGGTGCCCATCCACAGGCGAACATGTTCGGCGAGCATGTTGTGCTCGACGAGAGTTCGACTGTGGATGGGGCTACTCGTAGCTTTTTTTTGGCTCGTCAACTTTGCTCGACGGAATAGAACTCGTTCTATTTTTGTGAGCTCGTTGCGAGCATGTTCGGTAGTGGATGGTGGTGTTACACGAACATCATTTGTGTTTCCTCGCTGAAAATATTTTCGTTATAATGTTCGTCACCAATGCTCGCTCTAGTTGGTGGGCAAGTGGATTCTGCTCGTCTAGCATGTTCGCCTGTGGATGGGCACCTTAAGATACAAAAATCTAAATATTGTACATATTTATATTTTTTAGATTAGTACCCATCCAAATTGGTGTACATATTTGTGTACCCGTAAGTAAAAAGATCTCAAAGAGTATAGATAGAAGATATGAAAAAAATCCGTGAAGGTTAGGTTAGGTTAGCAATTAAGAAAATTGATTCATATGTATGTCAGATCACAATCCGATTTAGTTGAAAACTTTCCGAGTTCTGTAAAAATATACAGGTTTAAAGTCCATACAATCCACAGGTGTAAAAATTATCATTGTCAGGATGAAAAAAAAATCCAATTGTGATCGATTGCTTGGATTATTTTCATAAACAACAAATTTTTCCTCTCAACAAGTTTGTGGAGCGATGTCAGCTGTAGAATATTGGATATTAACAGTCTATGCATAGTTTAAGACATAAAGTTTCAAAACTGACGGAATATTTTGAATAGAATCAGACATAGGTGCAAATGTACATTGGTATATCGGCTCACGTCATCATAATAGACTCGGCTATTGATGCTGAACAGGAATATATATATGTACCTTATAGGGTCAGTGATATATCTTTGTGTGTTTCCTCAAGGGTATATGAACCTTATTTTTGTTGTTTGGTTTTTATCGTTTTTATTAACGTATTTGTATTAAATTAAAAAATTATATTCTTTTTTAATTTGATAAAGTTATAGTTCCTTCATTTAATACGGACTTGTATCTTTTTTTTATTTTATCAGGAGTGCCAATTTCAATTTAAAAGTCGTCGCTGGAACTGCAGTACAACTGACGATGAAACCGTTTTTGGTCCTATGACAAATTTGGGTGAGTATTTTAAACAAAAAGTAATTTCTTTAAAATAAAAATATATGTACATATGTACTTGCATACATCCAATAAAAGTTACCAGAGTAAAAATCTGCTTACGTAAAAGAGGTAGCAGTCGCAAAAAAATATTTGACACGTGTAGTAAGGAAACCAGAAAAATAATTTAACAAAATAATTAAACTTTGGAATATCTGATCTCGCCACAAAATCAAGACAAGCTAAAAATAAACCGGATGGAAAAATTAAAAAAGGACAATAACAGGACAAATAGTTTTATCTTGAAATGATTGACTTTTCATTGGCTTAAATTGTCAATTTTCTTCTCTTTCCTTATGTCGCATTCGTGACTAGTATTTTAATATATATTTCTAGAATTCTATGTATAACTAAAGTGAACATGATCCGGTCCGAGCTAATCCCAAGTGACTCGGATACAAATAGGCTTAGCTTCGGCAGGACTCCTGTCAATGAGACAAAAGTAAGGGCAATTCAAAAACTTCGTGGCTTCCTGCTTAGTTCTTATAATTCTATACTATCCTATTGCTCAGACAAAATAAAGATACTCTTGCTCCGTCAATAATGCAGAAAAAATTTTTTCATTTAATTTTATTTCGCATGTATGGAATCATTCAATATTTTCGGCGATTTATCCGCTAACACTACCAGACACAATTTTTTCTCAAGGAAAAAAACCTACTTTTTCTGAATAATTTAGGGCTTAGAAATTGTTTGATGATATTTTATTTTCTATTTCAGAATTTTTTTAAACAATTTTTAAAAACTGTTATTTTATTTTAGAGGTAGCGCTTTGTTTTTGCACATAACTTAAGTACATTACGTCTGGTTGTAAAGAACTTTGATATTCTAAGAAGATAATTAAGACAGCTAGAAATTGAACCCAAACACATTCTGATTTCAGCTTACTTTTGACTTTAAAAACAGGAAAGTCGACAAAAATTGATATCCTGTGTCCTTTATATTTTGTGTATAGGTGCATTAATTAAGCGTCGTATAAATTATTGCTCAATACAGCCCGCACCATCGAAAATGTATTTTTATACCCGTACTCAAAAAGAGTTAAGGAGTATACTGTATTTGTGCGAAAAGTGGATGTGTGTAACGCAGAGAAGGAAAATTTTCCGACCCCATAAAGTATATATATTCTTGATCAGTATCAATAGCCGAGTCGATAGAGCCATGTCTGTCTGTCCGTCCGTCCGTCCGTCTGTCCGTCCCGATGAGCGCCTGGATCTCAGAGACTATAAAAGCTAGAGCAACGACATTTTTCCAGACTCATGTGATATCACACTGTTACAAGTGTATTTCAAAATTTCGCCTTGCCCCCTTCCGCCTTCACAAAGGACGAAAATCTGTGGCATCCACAATTTTGAAGATACGATAAAACTAAAAACGCAGTATCGTAAAGAATGACCATATCTATCAGATTGCCGAATCTGAATCAGATCGGATCATTATTATAGACAGAACAAAGAAATTAATTTTCAGTTGCTTCCCCCACCTCCTCTGGCGCTGCTGACGATATCATTCTCTGTCTCGCTCGCACACACTCTGCCCTGTGCAATGCGCGAGCAACCCCTAGCGGAGGAGATGAAGAATCTAAATGGTAGATGTAGAATATTTGTTCTAGATGTATTATCTACATTTTACATGTAGATGTAGTTAACAAATGTAGCAAAAAATGTAAAATGTAAAATTAAAATTTTTTTTTAAATTTCAATTATAAGCTCACAAATTTATATACTGACTGAGTACGGGTATAAAAGTAGAGTCGCGACTAGAAGCGACTCACGTTCCTTCTCGTTTTGTATACATTTATTAACATTGATTTTACCTACATATAGTTTCTTATTTACATATTTATACCCGTACTCAAAAAGAGTTAAGGGGTATACTGTATTTGTGGTAAAAGTGGATGTGTGTAACGCAGAGAAGGAAAATTTTCCGACCCCATAAAGTATATATATTCTTGATCAGCATCAATAGCCGAGTCGATAGAGCCATGTCTGTCTGTCCGTCCGTCCGTCCGTCTTGTTTGACGCCTCGTTCTCAGAGACTATAAAAGCTAGAGCAACCAAATTTTGTTTCCAGACTCATGTGATATCACACTGAATCAAGTTTCTTTCCAAATTGTGCCACGCCCCCCTCCGCCTTCGCAAAGAACGAAAATCAGTGGCATCCATAATTTTGAAGATACGATAAAACTAAAAAGGCAGTATCATAGAGAATGACCATATCTATCAGATTGCCAAATCTGGTACAGATCGGATCATTATTATGGCCAGAATGAAGAAATTAATTTTCAGTTGCTTCCCCCACCTCCTCTGGCGTTGCTGACGATATTCATTCTCTGTCTCGCTCGCACACACTCTGCCCTGTGCAATGCGCGAGCAACCCCTAGCGGAGGAGATGAAGAATCTAAATGGTAGATGTAGAATATTTGTTCTAGATGTATTATCTACATTTTACATGTAGATGTAGTTAACAAATGTAGCAAAAAAATGTAAAATGTAAAATTAAAATTTTTTTTTTAAATTTCAATTATAAGCTCACAAATTTATATACTGACTGAGTACGGGT
Organism: Drosophila subsilvestris; assembly: GCA_035043285.1. Lineage (NCBI taxonomy): Eukaryota > Metazoa > Arthropoda > Insecta > Diptera > Drosophilidae > Drosophila > Drosophila subsilvestris. The sequence goes on along the minus strand of JAWNNB010000742.1, from coordinate 11,583 downwards.
ATAAAAGTAGAGTCGCGACTAGAAGCGACTCACGTTCCTTCTCGTTTTGTATACATTTATTAACATTGATTTTACCTACATATAGTTTCTTATTTACATATTTATACCCGTACTCAAAAAGAGTTAAGGGGTATACTGTATTTGTGGTAAAAGTGGATGTGTGCAACGCAGAGAAGGAAAATTTTCCGACCCCATAAAGTATATATATTCTTGATCAGTATCAATAGCCGAGTCGATAGAGCCATGTCTGTCTGTCCGTCCGTCTGTCCGTCTGGCCGTCTGTCCGTCTTGTTTGACGCCTCGTTCTCAGAGACTATAAAAGCTAGAGTAACCAAATTTTGTTTTCAGACTCATGTGATATCACACTGAATCAAGTTTCTTTCCAAATTGTGCCACGCCCTCCTCCGCCTTCACAAAGGACGAAAATCTGTGGCAGCCACAATTTTGAAGATACGATAAGTATCGTAAGGAATGACCATATCTACCAGATTGCCAAATCTGGTACAGATCGGATCATTATTATGGCCAAAATGAAGAAATTAATTTTCAGTTGCTTCCCCCACCTCCTCTGGCGTTGCTGACGATATTCATTCTCTTTCTCCCTCGCACACACTCTGCCCTGTGCAATGCGCGAGCAACCCCTAGCGGAGGAGATGTAGAATCTAAATGGTAGATGTAGAATATCTGTTCTACATGTATAATCTACATTTAAGATGTAGATGTAGTTAACATATGTAGCAAAAAAATGTAAAATTAAAATTTTTTTTTAATTTTAATCATAAGCTCACAAATTTATATACTGACTGAGTACGGGTATAAAAGTAGAGTCGCGTCCAGAAGCGACTCACACGTTCCTTCTCGTTTTATATAAAAATAACAGTTTACCAAGGTTAGAGCTTAATAAGCGTGTACCAGCGTTCATTTAATATTTGTCCCGAGATAGAAAACACCCTCACGCTTGTAGCCGATCTGGCTGTAATGGCTATGCAGCTTTTGCGATTTCATGTTCATGTTCACACTAAACTAGTTCTAAACACACACTCAAAAATCACTAAAACGGACAACAATTTAGTTTTTTTTTGCTCGTCGTGTTTTTTCGTGCCGATTTTGCTCTGAACGAACACGCCCATGGACAATATTTAATTTTTCAACACGCACACGCGGGTGCCCATCGTGTCACGACGTGACACGAAGAAAACACGGTCCATGCCCACCTCTATTCTAGATGTATTATCTACATTTTACATGTAGATGTAGTTAACAAATGTAGCAAAAAAATGTAAAATTTAAAATTTTTAATTTTTCTTTTAAATTTTAATCATAAGCTCATAAATTTATATACTGACTATGTACGGGTATAAAGTAGAGTCGCGACTAGAAGCGACTCACGTTCCTTCTCGTTTTTTTTAATTTTTGTATTTTTTATGTTTGGGTAACGAATTTTAGCTCTACCATTTCTTCATAGATTTTAATGAGCAATACATTAAACGACGCTTAATTAACACCTATACACAAAAATAATAGACACATTTTTGTTCGACTTTTATTGAGTTTTCCAAGTTATTGCTGATCTACTGACCTTTTTCAGTAGCGTTGTTTTGCGAGGTTATTAAAGAGACGATGATTGTTCAGTTAAAATATTCACAGTTTATTGTACTTAAGTTAATATATTTGTTGTATCGAAAAGTAGCGAAAGGTGTGCAGATTTGACTGTGCCAGACAGAAAAACGTTTAACTACTGTGATCTTGAAAATCTTCTGCTTTTTCTGACGGAGCTCCCTCACAGTGGCTGACGGACGCCGAGAAAGAGCAAAGCACCAGCAAGAGCATAAGCAAAGCATAAACGGTGATAAAGAAAGACGTTACATTAAGAGATGTTACATATGCTCAACTGCTCTATGTGCTGCCATGAGCCGGCGCTTAGCCGAACATACTCCCTCCGTTGAAGAGCACGGGTCTTTAACATCCTCTGGCAGCCGTATTTATCTTTTTGTTGATCCAGGTGACGTCTTTAGTATAGCCACTCCGGAAACCATGCCTGTCGACGACGACGGGGTCGAATACTCGAGCGAGGGGCCACTTCAGATTGGTTAACAGGAATCTGCTGTGCGAGACTAAGACATCTCTCCTGAAACTATCCATCCTAGCCTGGTTTTCTGAAGCCGTGGCAGACCAGCTCCCAATTGGATTTGGCCAATGCAGAGAAGCTCGAAGAACAGTCCCGCGACATTACAGTTAGGTTGATTGGCCGTAAGGGTGGGAGCAACTAATGCCGAAATGGTCGTGGCGTAACTTGATGTGTGTGATTCCAGGTTGATATCTACGCAGCATCCTTCAGATATGGTACGCGAATCGCCGAGACCAGACACCAAAACATCCGACTCTTTCCTTTGTAGCTGCAACTGCTGAGCCAGGCAAAAAGTAATAAGATGCACCTGCGATCCAGAACAAGCATGGCACGGCATGAAATGAGTGTACCAGAGCGATTCCTCACGCTGATTATGGTATTGGCAAGAATTACGATGTCCTGCCTGTGACTCTTGGCCAAAAGCGATGTAGCTGGCGATGCTGCGATGTTCAACGCCAGAGGGTCCCGCGGGCAATTGCGGGGCCGATGTTAAATGTGACAGTGAAGGCAGAATGGATTGAGAACCGTAAGACTGAGACTCGAAATGAAGTAGAGTGTTATGTCTAGCACCACATATTCGGCAGGATCGAGAATGACATGCACCCTGCGTGGAGACTGTTGGTGCACAATGATAGCTTCTTAGTTTGCTGAAGTCGAAGTTGAGTAGATAGTTCTAAAATTGCGAACACGCATGAATGGAGTGTCCTGGATCACCACAGAATGTACAGAACTTGGAGCTTGTTGCGGTTAGACAGTGTTTCCGACTGCTCTAGGTGTACATATCCTCCGCGTGCTCTTGGGTTTCCAAACTCTGGCATCTCTGCTCCAGAAACGTGGAAAATTTATGGCTGGAGGGTATGCTATCCCACGACATGCATTCCTCCGACTTGGCTTGTGTGGCAATGTCCACATTCTGCAGTAGGCTGGGTTTTAAGATGCAGTCAGTAATCTGCTCCTTTGTCCCCATATTTTGTAAAGCTGGCAGATTGGCATTTACTATATCCGAAAGAGACCGTAGTTGGGAAACAGATGAGCCCTCGACACGCTGCAGGCTCAGAATGTCTGTGACATGTGGCTGAAATATGAGACGCTTGTTATTAAATCGTTTGCTGAGTAGATCCAGAGCAATGGGATAGCTGGCGTGGCTAAATTCCAGCGACAAGATCGTGTCCAACGCTGGTCCCTTTAGGCATGATTGTAGATGCTGCAGCTTCTCGGAATTCGCAAAGGTACTTATCTATAATGGAGCTCCAAAACGCGCCATACTGTGCGTAGCCCCACTGAAGTCGGGAAGCTTCAACTCTGGCAGGCGAGGCCGACTCTGAACTACGACCGACTGCCTCTCGTTCGCCGGCATCCGAAAAACTTACTGCGACCACTCCGTCAGTGCAGCAGTTGATCACGTTTGTCACTCCAAGGGCAACGATCGCTGCTGGTGAAGCAAATTCGGGACCTGAATGCATCACTTCGGAGAGTATGCAGGTAGAAACGTCTGTAGCGTCCGTGTCTGTCGAGTCCGAACCCAACTCCATAACTATCCCATCAGTCTCGCCCCCACCAGCTAATAGACGTCCCGGACCACCGGATATTGCCATCACAGGTCCCAGACCTGTGGTTCCAAAACCGCTGGTGGGAGTCCCACCAATTTGAAAAATTTGTTTATCACGGCTTGCACCACTCTAACTTTCGTCGGAACATTTCATAGTCCAGACTCAACAAGAACTGAAATTCCAATGCTTAAAACTGATTCTCCCAGGCTTTTCCATTTTCATTACTTGCTCGTATATTCCACCTTCCTCGGATAACTTAATATACGATCATCACCTGTCCGCTTTGAAAACTGTTTCTTCCTCGCTATCAGATAAACCCCATATGGTATATCTTGGTGATTTCAATTTGCTAGGTACTGTTTGGTCTTCGCTTAACGAGTCTAATAACCTTGTGCCCATGTTACGACATGACTTTATCGACGGCTTGTTTGACCTATCAACCATGTTAAAATTTCCTTGGGTCGAATGCTTGATCAGTGCTTTGTCTCGGATCCGACCATAGCGTTGCTTACCCGAGCCCTTCCGCTCACTATACCTGAAGACCCATATTATACTACATTCGAAGTGTCGGTCGATATTGGGCCTACTGTATTGGATCGAACGGGTAGGCTATCTGAACGTATCCGTTGCTTTCGTAAAGCCGAGTTTAGGGATTAGGGATTTTGATTGGTCCGCTCTGTACTTGTGCACTGACGTTATGAAAGGCACAAACATATTTTACAATGTACTCGACACACTCTTTGATTCTTGTGTCCCACTTTCTTGTCCGGTTAGATCTGGGAAGCTTCCTTGGTTTACCAAAGAGTTATCCAGTCTAAAAAACTTAAAATCAAGACTATATAACAAATTTCAAGAAGTTGGTTCTCCAACTTCTCTCCCTCCCTACGTATTAGCTCGGTCAAATTTCTCCGTTCTCAACGACCAATGCTATAAAAATTACCTAGCTCGATGCAGGATACAGTTTTACAGCTTCGTAAATAGTAAGCGTAGAACGTCCGCTATCATTTCTAAATATGACGGCAAACAATGATCAGGCAATTGCCGATCTTTTTGCCCAATTTTTCGAAACAACCTATTCCATGAACCATGAAAGTTACTCTGGTCAGCCGTATGCATACGGCTTACCAAGGTCGAATGGCATTTTCAGCCCCTTTTTAAATGTAAATTTACTGCTTCATGATCTTTGACTAGTTAAGTCGGTGTTTTCACCAGGTCCTGACGGAGTTCCCGTCTGTGTACTCAGGTACTGTGCCGACGCTCTGTGTGGACCCCTGCTTAAACTATTCACCCTATCCATTAATTCTTCATGCTCCCCCCGATCTGAAAGGAATCTAATAATTATAGAGTAGAGAGTATCCGCTATTCCTAAAATGTTTGAAAAAATATGAACTTCGCACTTGCAACATCTCTGCAAATCACTTATATCTCCATCTCAGCACGGACTTATAAGGCGACGATCAACAACCACAAATTTATTGGAGTTTGCCCCTTTTATCATTAAAGGCTTCCAAGGTAACTTTCAGATGTTATCTACACTGATTTCAGTAAAGGATTCGACTCTGTAAACCACTCCCTTCTAGCAGAAAAACTTGACCTTTTCGGGTTTCCCCCTAATCTTGTGAGATGGATTTCTAGCTAAATTTGTTCTAGGTCTCAAAGATTCCTGTTCAAAAACTCCTTCTCTTCACCTGTTAAGGTTACTTCTGGGGTACCACAGGGCAGCCATCTAGGCCCCCTACTTTTCAAACTCCTTGTTAATGTCCTGCCTTCAGTATTAAAAAAATTATTGAGTACTCATGTATGCGGATGATTTTAAACTCTGTGTCCAGTACAAGGAAATTTTTTTTCACTTTAGCTTGCAGTCCGATCTCAATAACTTTCAGTCATGGTGTTGTGCAAATATGTTACACCTAAATGCCTCGAAATGCAAAGTTATGACATTTCATCGATCCAGACCCATGTTGGCTCCTTACACCCTCTGCGGTGGTTTTCTTGAGAGAATTACATTGGTTGATGATCTTGGTGTTAAACTACCCCAAGTCAAAGTTTTCTGAACACATTTCCACCATGGTAAATAAAGCCATGGGCGTGTTTGGTTTTTAAAAAGGTTGTCAAAGGAGTTTGACGATCCCTATATAACGAAGACTCTCTATATCTCGCTTGTTCGTCCGATTTTAGAGTACGGCTCTTGTGTATGGTGCCCACAGTACAAAGTACACTAGGACCGTATAGAATCAGTCCAGAAAAAATTGTACCTGCCCTCGTAGATTGCTTTTAATAAACTGTTAGGTTTTCCAGTACCTCAATAATAATAGCAGGTTTCGTGGAATACTTTTATATATGTTTTTAATGTTCTTTTATATTCTTTTGTAGCTGCGACTTGCTTGCACTTGTGGAGAAACAGGAATCAAAGAGAATGATAAGCCATAGGGATGGCCCTTCGTAGATTATACTACCGATACTATCGATGAGATCTCAGTGTCTTTTGTATGTAACACACTGGTTACTTCAACACACCTCCTCAAAAGATACATAGATCTTATTATAAAAAAAATATAGCAGCAAGCCGAGCATTCTGGGGAGTTACATATTACAGTCCAACATTTGTTGCAAAGGATTGGGGAAACCCAGTAAAACCCAATCAGACCATATTACTTATAATTTTAAATTTACAAATTATACATTATTTCTTCTTCAGCAAAATCAAAATTTTTTTTTTTATTAATTAAAATATTAAAGACATACTATTCATTAGTATATTGAGATCAAAAAAAAATTTAAACAAGCTTCATCAGTTTGTAAGTCCCAGTTGTTCTCGCAGATCGATGAATCGAGGTCCAGGCAATGGCTTCGTCAAAATATCTGCCAGTTGTTTATCTGTGGAAATATACTTAACACAAATTAGTTTTTGTTCAATTTGCTCTCTTGAGAAGTGATATTTAATATCAATATGTTTTGTTCTTTTGTGGCATGTGGGATTATTAGCAATACTAATACAACCTTGATTGTCTTCAAAAACATTTATAGGTTCATTAAATTCTAATCCAATACTTTTAGCTAAAGACTTTAACCACATAGCTTCTCTCGTAGCCTCAAACAATGCCATATATTCAGCCTCAGTAGATGAAGCTGCAACTGAATTTTGCTTTCTTGTATTCCAGCAAATAAGGCATGAATTAAACATTTTAAATAAATAACCGGTTGTACTCTTTCTATCATTTTCATTTCCCGCCCAATCAGAATCAACGTATCCAGTAAAAATATTTGTGTGATTTATACTTTTCACAAAAGTTAACTTAAGATTGTTTGTGCCTTTCAAATATCTTAAAACTCTTTTAAGGCATTGCCATAGTTCTTTATTATTTTTACTGGTGTATCTACTTAATATTCCAACAGATGTACACAAGTCAGGGCGAGTACATAACATTATGTACATTAAACATCCAATTACATTCCGACAAGGAGCATTATATATTTCATCTGAATTTAATGCTTCGTAATTGAGTTTATTTGTTAGTGGAGTACTAACTGGATTACAATCATCCATACTAAATTTCTTTAAAACATTATTAATGTAAGCAGACTGACTAAGTTCTAGTTTACCATCAGATCTGTCTATTTTTATACCAATAAAATGCTTGATTTCACCTAAATCAGTCATTCTGAATTTACCCATTAGGTATTTCTTAAACTTTGACATTGTTTCTGAATTTTCAGTTGCTATGACCAGATCATCCACATATAATAATAGATATATGTTTTTGTGAATGTCTCCCTTATCGAGAAGATAAATACAATGATCTACAGCAGAACTAACAAATCCAACTGTTTTCAATATTTTCTCAAACATCTCATACCAGCATCTAGCTGCTTGTTTAAGACCATAAATCGATTTGTTAAGTTTGCAAACTTTATCATTTTTACATTCCAGTCCTTGAGGAACCATCATATATATTTCCTCTTTCAACTGTCCGTTCAGAAAAGCAGTTTTCACATCCATATGATGTACCTTTAAGTCAAACTGATTTGACAATGACATAATAAAACGGAAACTAGTTATTCTAGCTACAGGTGCAAACGTTTCGTCATAATCAATTAAATATTGTTGTGTGAACCCACGCGCCACAAGTCGAGCTTTATACTTTATAGGATTTCCCAATTCATCATTCTTTATTGTAAAAACCCATCTACAATCAACAATATTTTTATTTTTGGGTTTTTCAACAATGGTCCAAGTTTCATTTATATTATGAGCATCTAACTCTTCTTGAATTGCTTGATCCCATTTCAACTTGTCATTTCTTCCTTTTAATTCATTATATGAATTTGGAAGGTCATTAAAAAGAGTTTGTGAATATAGTAGACAACTGTTTAAAAGTCTGTAAGGTACTGGTGGTTTACTTTTAAGCCTTTCACTTTTTCGAACTTCAGATTTATCTTCCAAATTATGATTTTGGAAATAAGGCTTGTCTTTTTCCTTACTCTCTTTCAGGACATTATTTTGACTATTTCCCATACTTTCATTCTGGGCATCAACATCATCTGTACTATCATTCGAGACTTCAAAATTGATATTTCCCATACTCTCGTTCTGGGCAACAATACCATCCATACTATCATTCTGGATCTGAACATTGATATTTCCCATACTATCATTCTGGGCAACAATACCATCCATACTATCATTCTGGATCAGAACATTGATATTTCCCATACTATCATTCTGGGCAACAATACCATCCATACTATCATTCTGGATCTGAAAATTGATATTTCCCATACTATCATTCTGGGCATCAATACCATCCATACTATCATTCTGGATCTCTGAACCACCATTAGGATTTTCAACTACCAAAATTCCAGTCCTACAGTTTGTCACATTAATTTCGTCTACAATCACATCTCTAGCTACAACAAATTTCTTTGCTTCCATAGCCCATAACTTTAAGCCATTTGGTACATAGCCAACAAGAATACCCTTAAATGATTTTTCATCAAATTTTCTTTTTTTAGTTTTGTTATGCACATGTACAATAGAACCAAACACCTTTAAATATTTTAAAACTGGCTTTCGATTATGCCACATTTCAAATGGAGTTTTCTTTTTATCATATAACGCATTGGTTGGACTTCTGTTAATCAGATAAGTAGCTGTTAATACAGCTTCTCTCCAAAACCGTTTTTCCAACTTTGCTCCGTTTATCATGGTTCGAGCTTTTTCAGTAATGGTTCTTATCATTCGTTCGGATACACCATTTAATTGTGGTGTATGTGGAACTATTAAGTGATAACTTATTCCCTTTTGAACGCAATAATCTCTCATCTCATTAGACAAATATTCTCTACCGTTGTCTATATACAGATTTACCACTTTAAGGTTAAAATGATTTTCACTTTTTGCAACAAAATCTTTAAAAAAATAAAACACATCAGATTTATGTGTTAGTAAATAAGTCACACAGTAATGAGTGAACTGATCAACAAAAATTACATAGTAATTTTTGTTGTCTATTTTAGGGGGTGTAATCAGACCACAGACATCTGAGTGTATTATAAATAAAGGTCTTTTAATATACTCTTTATTTTTAATTTTAGCAAATGGTAATCTTGCTTGCTTTCCATTGACGCAAGCTTCACATATCTCATTACCAAATTCAATGTTATTTAATAAATTAATATCTTCACACATATTGTTTCTCTTTAACTCTATTAATTTTCCCTTGCTAATATGTCCCATTCGCTCATGCCACAGTTGATACATATTTAAATTATTTTTATTAGTTACATATGCTCGATGACATAGTTTGAATTCTATAACCGGAACGTCATAAAAATATGTACTTTTAAAAACAATTTTTCCGTCCTTAGTAACGGTCACACCTCCTGCCGAAAACACAATCTCCATACCAGCATCTTGCATTTTCTTAACGGAAAGAAGATTCTGAGGAATGTGCTCGCAGAACAGAACGTTCTCGAGGGTGATTTTTGAACTTGTATCACTCTGTAGCTCCATAGTACCTTTAGCTGTTGCCTGTATATACTCGTCGCATTTAGCTATTGCGATCTCAATGGGCTGCTCCAAGTCATTGCAATTTAGCAAGAAGCCTTTTTTATTTACCATATGGTCGGAAGCACCCGAGTCCAGTATAAATGAAATGGAGTTCGGATTTCTGTTTGGTACATCGACGACCCGTTTAAGCATAAAAGCAATGTGTCTATCTGGGTGGTGTGCTTTGGCCGTGTGAGCTTGCTTGCCATTTTCATTTATATTATTTGTGTGATTATAATTATAATTGTTTTGGCCCTTTTTAAAACTGAAACAATCTTTCTTAATATGTCCTATTTTATTACAGAAATGGCATTTCAGATTTGATCTTTTATTAATTTTGTTCTTAAAATTGTTTTTGTTTTTAAAATTATTATTTATATTAAATTTATTTTCTTTATATGTATCATTTCGTACGGCTTGTAAAACTTTGAAACTGGTATCTTTGTTAGAACCTTTTAATTTTATTTCCTGATCTAACAGCCTATTTTTCACGAACGCTAATGTTAAGTTTTCTTCCGATAAGGTTTCTATCGCAGTTATAATACCATCATAGCAAGGAGGAAGTGTCATAAGCAAATGAGACACCCTGTCTATCTCTTCGATTTTTCCACCCGAAGACACTAGTTCGGTTACTAAGTCATCAAAAATTTGGAAATGATTTTTGAGCGATGAATCGGCTTTTAGTTTTAACGATAAAAGGTGCTTTCTAATCGAAAGCTGGGACGCTAAACTTTTGCGCTCATATATGTTGTCCAAATTTTTGAGGATTTCCTGCGCGGTACACCCTTCGGTTACAAAACTGAGAAATGAATCCCCCAAGTATTCGATAATTAAACTTTTCGCGACTCTTTCGGCCTTTTGCCACTTATCAGTTTCTTCATCTGTTTTTTCACGGTCGATCACATTTATGACGTCATTTTCGGACAAGAGCGCTCTAATTCTAAACTTCCAAATCGAATAGTTTTTACCGTCAAAAAGTTTTATGTTCCTTTTTATTTTATCCATTTTTTTTAATTCAGTTTGGCTTTGCACAACAACACACGACTACTGCAGGCGTCGTGCAATTTACACGCATACAAGATCTTCGAGTCTGTACACACAAACATGCATACAGCAGGCGGCGTCGCACACACACACAGTCTTTGAAAAATGCGGTTCCGGAAATTTCTGCGTGGTAACACACGAACACAATTTTCGTGCAAGCGCCGCTTTATTTGGGCGTATGTGTACACGCACACAAAACTTTTTCAGGCGTCGTTGACACACACACACACAAATTTTGCAATAGTAGTGCGGTTTCTGGAAATTACTGCGTGCCTACATATATGTACAGTATACAATTTATGGGCAAGCGTTGTTGGCTTTTTACAAATTTCCAGGAAATATATATATATAATACTCACGCACAATTCAGATTTACTTAGGGTTTCTAGCCAAGATTTTCTTTCTCTCCAGGAATTTCCTCGTGTATGCACACATATGCGACAAGTTGCATACATACATACGTGACTTCAGGCGTCTCAAAATTGCCGGCATACACACAGACACAGCTCTCTTGTAGTTTTTTGAAATAAGGGATTTTATTTAAAACGCGAATAAAACACTTGGTGTCTGGGCCCATAACCTGTTAGGTTTTCCAGTATCTCAATAATAATAGCAGGTTTCGTGGAATACTTTTATATATGTTTTTAATGTTCTTTTATATTCTTTTGTAGCTGCGACTTGCTTGCACTTGTGGAAAACAGGAATCAAAGAGAATGATAAGCCATAGGGATGGCCCTTCGTAGATTATACTACCGATACTATCGATGAGATCTCAGTGTCTTTTGTATGTAACACACTGGTTACTTCAA
>JAWNNB010000732.1:0-56101 GCA_035043285.1 Drosophila subsilvestris | reverse complement strand
AAAAGCTAACGAAACCTTCCTTTGATGATTATGGCAGTGTTTTGCGTCCTTGACACTATCAGCAACACGCTAGTAATTTTTTCTTCCAGTTGCGACTTTAAAAAATATTTTGAAATTTTTTTTAAAATTTTCACTTTTTGCAAAATAATTACTGCGACGGAATTTCACCAACTTTCAACTTCAATTGACTGAAGCAGCTGACAAAAGCGCTGGCATGTATTGCAAACCCAACGATAATAATTTTTGGACTTCTCCGAATTAGACAAATGCAAAACGAAGACAAAACGAGAAGGAACGTGAGTCGCTTCTAGTCGCGACTCTACTTTTATACCCGTACTCAGTCAGTATATAAATTTGCGAGATTATGATTAAAATTAAAAAAAAAAATTTTTATTTTACATTTTACATTTTTTTGCTACATATGTTAACTACATCTACATCTAAAATGTAGATTATACATGTAGAACAGATATTCTACATCTACCATTTAGATTCTACATCTCCTCCGCTAGGGGTTGCTCGCGCATTGCACAGGGCAGAGTGTGTGCGAGGGAGAAAGAGAATGAATAGCGTCAGCATCGCCAGAGGAGGTGGGGGCAGCAACTGAAAATTAATGTGGAAAGCGAATAATGGGGCTTTGAAGTATGCCCGTCTAGAGGCGGTCTTGGGCACTAGAGGGTTAATTTTCGAGTTGATTCCCCCACCTCCTCTAGCGCTGCTGACGCTACTCATTGTCTTTCTCGCTCGCACACACTCTGCCCTGTGCAATGCGTGAGCAACCCAGCGGAGGAGATGTAGAATCTAAATGGTATATGTAGTATGTTCTACATGTATAATCTACATTTTAGATGTAGATGTAGTTAACATGTAGCAAAAATGTAAAATGTAAAATAAAAATTTTTTTTTTAAATTTCAGATCATAAGCTCACAAATTTATATACTGACTGAGCACGGGTATAAAAGAAGAGTCGCGACTAGAAGCGACTCACGTGCCTTCTCGTTTTTACTACATTTGTTGACTACATCTACATCTAAAATGTAGGGTATACATGTAGAACAGCTATTATACATCTACCATTTAGATTTTTTGGTCTCGGTGGACCTCGTCAGAGAAATGCCCATATATTCATTTTATACTTTTCCAGCAGACATTTTATAAATTGTTTCTGGCAAATGGAAATCGGTCCTACTTATTTTTGACGTATTTCTATCCCTAGAAAGTTATTTGTTTCGAAACAATCATTTATATCAACATTTTTTTTTCAGCTGTGCTACCAAATAAACAATATCATTTTTCCTGAACATGCTATTATGAGTTCATCTAAATATGTATACCGCTATTAAGCTATATGAATTATCACTAATCTTTTTAAATAAACATATTTCATCGTTAGTAGCTTTGAATCAAGACTTTTTAATACCTCATCTAGTTTACTGTACCAAGCCTTGCCTGATAGCTTTAGTCCATATACAGCTTTTTGTAATTTTAAAACCCGTTGGGGATGATTTTTACTAACAAAATATTCTGGTTGCCTCATGTATACTGTTTCATCGAATTTACTATTTAAATAGGCATTCGAAACATCTACCTCTTTTTCTCTTTTTCTTAAGCAATGGCTAACAAAAGTCTAATATTTTCGTATCTAATTACTGGTGGGAAATTTTCTACGTAATTTATCCCATACTGCTGGCTACAGCCCTTGGCAACTCATCTCGACTTGAACTTTTCTATGTTGACTCGTTTGACTCGAATTAGCCACATTGAGCCAATTGCTTTTTCTCCCACTGGAAGGTCAACCAAAGACAAGGTTTTGTTTGCAATTAGATCATCGTATTCATGTTTCATGGACTTCTTTCACCCAAACAAATGTTTGCTGTTCAAATAATAATAGGCGACCATATTATTGAGCATGTTGTTTGTTTGTTGGGTCTTCCTGGTTGCCCAGTGCAAATAAGTTTGGGTCTTCCAGGTCCACGACGAGTATTTCGCTCCTCCTCAGATCTGCTTGATGTTGTAGAATCGTCAAAGCTCTCAAACTGATCATCCCTTTAGTCGTCCTTTAGTCCTTTCGTCGTCTGGCTCAGCTGTTTCTGATTTTTCTTCTTGCGTTGAATAGTTTCGATGATTGAAAAATCAGAAGAGTTTTTCTAATAACAAAACCGACAAACTTGTGGTGGCGTAAAGACTTTATTTTTAAGGCGGGCGAAAAAAGGAACGTGCGTACTCGATCGACTTAAATTAAACATTATTATTCTAAATTCCATACATTCCGTTCTAAGCCTAGCTAACCTACGGTGGCAAAGCGGGGCCAATTCACCTTGAGCGAAAGAGAGAGCTTTCATTTCGCTCCCGCCTTGCCCTAACCTACTTACACTAGTCTTCAAACTTCAAATCTATTCCAACAAAATCAAAAACATTTAATATTAAAACGACATGACGAAACAATGATCTTCTTCTTCTTCTGAATTTCGTGCTGCTTCTTCTTTATTTGACATTATGTTTTGATGATGATCGTCTATAATATATGATGCAAAATCTTTGGTGCTAGGAGAATTAAAAATATTTTTCTGTAGCTCGGCTTAAAAAAAATTTGACGTCACGCCGCTCGACAACCTGCTTTGCCTCTTTGTCATAAAGTCGGTAGGCTTTTGCAGTTAGGGAATATCCAACGAAGACATATTCCTTTCCCTTAGCGCGAAATTTGTAGTGGTGCATTTTGTCCAGCGTGTAGACAGGTGACCCAAATATACGCAGGTGTGTGACAGAATGTATACGTCCACTCTAGATTTCAAGGGGGTAGTACAATTTAGCGCTTGCGATGGAGACCTATTTCGTCAGTATGCTGCAGTCGCAATAGCCTCTGCCCAGAAAGCATCTTCAACATTAGAATTAATTGTTTATCGTGCCATTTCCATAAGAGTTCGATTTGCTCTTTCTGCCACACTATTTTGTTGTGGTGTGTACGGTACGGTTAGCTAGCTGCCTTTTTATGACATGCTCTTTAAGAAAAACTTCGAATCGTTCGTTAACGTATTCTCCTCCATTGTCACTACGGATGGCTTTTATTTTCTTTTCTGTCTGACACTCCACGAAATTCTTGAATATTTCGAATTTTTCAAATGCTTGGTCTTTCGATTTCATAAAATAGACAAAAACGCGTTTTGACATGTCGTCTATAAATGATATGAAATATTTTGTGCCACCGACGGATTGTGCATTTATAGGACCGCAAACATCTGTGTGAATCAATTCTAACAGCTGCAACGCACGATTCGAACTGTTTTTAGCAAATGGCAGAGAGCAAATTTTTGATTTATTACACACATTGCAGTTTTTATTAGTCGAAATGTTTTTAAATTAATGCCTTTCACGAGTTTATTACATATCAGGTCGTTCAAACTGCGAAAATTAAGATGATATCTAAAATTCCACATAGTTTATTTCTCTTGCACAGAAAATAACGCATTTTGAAAATAAATAAATTTTCTATCAATTTAGCCGAAATCAAGGTAGATTCGCTTTTTGATTTTACTAAGGCATCATTTTCTTTAAATACAACCAAATGTCCAAATTTTAGTGCTTTGCTTACAGAAAAGAATTTTAATTGAAGGTCTGGCACATATAATACATCTTGCAGCATTATTTCACATTCATTTGTTTTTATTTTTACTGTTCCTCTTCCAGGTGTTTCAATTTTTTTGTCAGCAGTCAACAAAATGTGATCGTTTTTCTCCATATACGACACAAATAAATCCTTTTGACAACACATGTGTGAAGTGTCTCCACTTTCAATACACCAACTGCCTTTTTCTAATTCTTCTTTGTGCATTGCCGAATATACCGCGTAGGAAATGTGCTGATTTTCGTTCTTCTTTTCCTTCTGTTGTTTCTTTAATTTGCACTCGACTGATGTTCCAGTAAATTTGTAGCTCTTCTTTATGCTTGTTTCTTCTTTCTGTTGGCTGTTCTTATCTCGATTGTCGCTTTATCCATTGTATGTGCCTGCATAGAAGGCCAGTTGCTTGTCTGTTTTATCATTACTATCCTTCATTCTATTTGCTTCTGCTAGCAACTTAACCTTGAGCACTTCCAGCGTCGGCAGCGAATCTCGCGTCTCCATTGCAATCACGAAATGTTCATACTCAGAGCTCAAACTTGACAATAGAATTATAACTTTTAATTCGTCATTTAGATCAATGGCCGAGGGGCCAGCTTGTTCACGATTTCTGTAAATTTGTTTATGTATTCTGACATAGCGCCGTTTGTTTCCAGCTTCATGTTCAAAAGTTTTTTATAAAGCGACACTTTTTGAATTGGACCGGTCGGCACGTGAACATGTCCCAAGGTTCTTTGGCGGTTTTACAATTCTCGACATAGTTTAGTTGAGAAGTATTCACATATAAAATTATGCATGCCAATGCTTTTTCATCAGACAAAACTGATTTTGAATTTTCCGAATTGATTTCTTGTTTTCCACATATGTACGTAGTTCCAGATTTCTTGATGGAACAATATACTTCGCATCTGTATACTCAATACATCGTAATTTTGCTCATTGAGCTTTTCTATTTGGAAACTATGACTCATATTTTCATTTTGTATTTACGCTGTTAGACTGGGCCCATAACCAATTATGGCGAGAATTGTCTGCACAGTGAAATTTTAAAGTGAGAACACACGACGAACGATGTGAACACGACGAACGAACACGAGTAATACATAAAAATATACGATAGCGATGGAACTCTTTAAACTTCTAGACAGAGCTCGCAAATAACAGTCGACCGTTTTTTCCTTTGCGGTCTGCTCGCGAGCAGAACCGAAAAAACCATGCACGCTTGCTCTCTCTCTCCGAGCAGAACCCTTCCTTTCTCTTCGTTTTGGTTTTCGGTTGATGGTTCTCAGTTGAGCGATCCGACTGGAGCTCGCACATTAAGAGTCACCAGAAGAGCAGGAAAAATGAAATGCTCAGTGTTGTAACGAACCATGGATCCCATGGTTCGTCACAAACAGACGACGCAGCCAAGCTCTCAAATGACGAGTTCAACACCCAGCCGACACATGCAGACGACGCAGCCAACGCTACTCCCAGGTGCAGATATCAACAACAACGGATTCGAAGACGCAGCACAGGCCGAAAAACGCTGACCCAGATTATATAACCAAACCCCACCGCAGCAAAACCTAAGTAACCAAAGCTCCCAAATGACAAGATCAACACCCAGCAACAAAACTAAGCACATGCAAAAGACAGGAGACCTGCTTACGCAATAAGTACCAGAAATAATATTAAATAAATTAATATTCCGAAAAGTAAATTCCTTTCCCACGGTACCGGTGCACAGCGATCACCGTACCTGGTGATTGGACACTGTCTGGAGGGCTGATGGTAGCCCTCTGTTACCGACCAATCGCCCGCTTACAAATTACTTAGAATTCAAGAATATATATGTCTTCTAGTAACATTAAGAACTTATGCAAGATATCGATCGATGGCTGCAACTTCCCATAAAAGGCACTGCCTTGCATGGCGAAAGGGGCCATCAGCCATAACTCCAGAGAAAGTACCTAGGCAGTCGGTCGGCAGTCAACACCCAAAGTAAACCCCGCGGAACATAAAATTATATCTAACACGGCCTCGAGAAAAAATACAATAAACACCTAATCATTCAAAATCAAAGTGTTGTGTCTTGGTTCATAATTCTATTTCAGCATTTGGCAGAGTTGCTGATCCACCTCTAAAGATCCTCGCGAATTACAAATTGTCTTGGGATTCGGGACTCTGGACTGGACTGAAGCATACCTCAGCCTGGAATAGGACCTCACAGTGTAAACGATCTTTTTTGTCCATATTTTTTTTTGTAGTGTCTGCATCTGCATACAAACGCAAAAGACCTTTATTTTCTTCGCTCGTGACAAAACGGTCTTCGAAAGAGCAGAGCAAAAGGGAAGCAAAAAAATTGGTTTTTGGTTGAGCAAAGACCGATTTTTTGGAAAGCCGATGGGAACGGTTCTGCTCTGACTTTTTGCTAAAAGGTTCTGAAATAGCAGTTATTTTCGGACAAAAAAAAGCGGTCGACTATTATTTACGAGCTCTGCTTCTAGATGAACATAATATATCGAGTATGATAAATCGTAGTTCAACTTGAATAACTTCAACATACTTTTATACCCGTACTCAGTCAGTATATGTGGGCTTATGTGAGCTTATGATTTGTATGTAGAATTTAAAAAAATTTGCATTTTAAAATTTGTTGCTACATCTGTCATCCACATTTACAATTTAGAATATACATCTAAAATGCAGCGCACTGCACAGGACAGAGAGTGTGCGAGCGAGAAAGAGAATAAGTAGCGGCTTCAGTGCTAAGAGGTGCGGGGTAAGCTACAACAAATTTTGAAATGCACTTGTAACAGTGTGATATCACATGAGTCTAGAAACAACATTTGGTTGCTCTAGGTGATAATTATAAAACTAAGAATTTTAGCGCCGAACTGAAAAAATATTTCGAAATACAATTTGATTTTACATAAAGAAGAAGAATAAATCTACAAGAAGATCCAGCGGATTTTTCATCTGTGAAAATTTATGTTATTTTTTGGTCAGCAAATTTGGTTTGTAAAAAACGTTTCCTCATTTTAAATATTGTTAAAAGCTCAAAACGCGTAGTAGGTTTTGACAGCTCCAGTTATCCTTTATCCAATATAGACATAATAACAGCAATATGTCAACACAACTGGCCGTCATGTTAAATCGAGTAAGCATGATACTTAAATACCCATTGGCCCTTTGGGGTACCTAAAATACAATTTTTAGAAAGAAAAGGGTAAAGTAAAAGGGTTTTATTTTTTAGAAAAAGAAGAAAAGGGGGCGGCTTTAGTTATGAGTTGTTATTGTTAAATATCACGGATTAAATTACACAGATATTGGAATATATGTACATACATACAGAATAGCTTCAGCATGATATGATTATGAAGCAACGATATGATATGATGATATGATTATGGCAATGTATGATAGAAATACACATTAAGATTTCTTATTATAAAATACCAATATAAAATACTATTACATAAAAAAGTTTGGGGTCTTTTTGACGGTCTATTTTCCGTGCCTTTTCACACACAGCTGGAAAGGTTCACGAGCGAAGCGATTGCACAGGGTGCTTTCCCCCTAGAGTGATATAATATTATTATATATTGAATGCATATGTATTTTATTTAAGGATGTTTTGTTATACGGCCTTAGAGTTTTTCGCCATATCTGGTTCAACACCAATAGTCCCAGAAGCAAGTATGGGGCTCCAGGATCTTCCGGAACTTCTAACATCCATATTCCGTTTTTCCACCTTATTGCTAGCAATCCACGAGCTTATCAATTAAATGGTCAACACGATCGTACCGCACTGTTTTGGATGTGGACGCTTTTGAAAGAGTTTTTTCAAGTTAAAACAAAACAAGACCGAGTTTGGTGGCTGCAAATTTATATATTTAAATAACTGGCGAAAGGGATTGGCGAAAAAAGGGGACGTGCGCTCGACTTGGTTGAATATTACGATCTCTTTTCTATTTTTTCGTTATAATTGCTTCTTAAGCCTAACTTATCTAGGGCGGCGAAGCGGGGCGAATTCGCCAAGAGCGAGAGAGAGCTTTATTGCGCTCCCGCTTCGCCCTAAACTATCTTATTCTAGACTTCAAGAAATTAACAAAATACAAATTTATCGCCGTGATGCGACACCGGCCCCGTTGAAGGCCTGTGGGGCTTCAACACAAAGGCAAGAGCGCCAATTTATGTATCGGCCTCCGGTATACCGCTCCGCTGCTCGTCCTGAGGTCGACCACCCTGACCTTTCCGTCCTGCCCGGCGGTGGTTGCTACGACCCTTCCGAGTAGCCACTGTTGTGGCGGAAGGTTGTCCTCTGCGACGATGACGAGGTCGCCCTCCTCGACGTTTGCTTGCTCCTGGTGCCACTTGCATCGTATTTGCAAGCCCAGCACATACTCCCGGGACCATCGCTGCCAGAACATTTGCCTGGCTGACGAGACAAGCCGCCATCGCCTCAAGCAGCTTTAAGCAGGGCGCGAGTTGAGTACCGCCTCGATGCCCACCATCACGCCCACTCGCAGCCGCTCCTCGCTGCAAACTCGCTTAACGCGGCTGCCTCTGCCTCGATCCTCTTCTTCAGCTCCTGGAAGTGGCGGCTTGCTCCTACGAAATTTGTCCCGTTGTCGCAATTCACTCGGAGCGGACATCCTCGACGACCAACAAACCTCTGAAAAGCCAATAAGAAGGAGTTAGTCGTCAGATCGGAGACAATTTCTAAATGAACCGCCTTAGACGCAAAACAGACAAACAACGCTATGTAGGATTTATAAGGGGGCCTTCCACGAATTTTCAGCGTCGTATAGACTGGGCCACAAAAATTAACGCCACATACTGAGAATGGGCGGAAAGCACGGAGCCGGTCTGCGGGTAGATTTCCCATCATTTGGGTCTGGAGTCGAGGCTTGCATTTAAAGCAGAGGATGCACGACCTGACTGTCGCCCGGCAGACTTCCTGAGCGTTTACTATCCAAAGACGCTGCCTAAGGATGCTCACCAGTGCTCATGGGCCGGCATGAAAATTCGTTTGATGCAGATAGCGACTATAGGTCTGCACAAACTGCAAGCGTTTTGTCAACAACAGCGGAAAATTGGCATTGTACGACATAGGAGTGTTAACTAGTCGCCCCCCAACTCGCAACAGCGAAAAGCAGCACCAAGTCCCCATTTCCTCATTGATAAAGGGATTTAACCGCTGAAGACTGGGTCCTAACCTGCTGCCTTTACGAACCCTTTCGATATCTTCCTGATACTCGTTTTTCTGGATTAACTCGACAATTTTGTGAAAAGCCTCATCGTACTCTACTGGTGACGGAGTGACTTCAAATTTCAGATTTTTGTCTTTGCACTTTCGGATGAAGCGGAACACGTAAACGAACACTCTAAACAGCTTGAGGTGTGACGAGTATCCCTCGATTATCTCCACTAAATCATTTGACTTAGCGGCCACGGTCAGTCCGACCGCTGTCTTTCTGGTTTCCAGCTTCAGCTCTTCCTCGGAGAGCTCGAAGTGGGGGTTTCTGGGTCAGCTCTCTTCTTCCTTCAAAAACGCTGGTCCACTAAACCAGATTGACTGCAATATTTCCTGAACGTCACAACCTCTCGAAACTATGTCTGCTGGGTTCTGTTTAGTTGGCACATGCCGCCACGTAGCATCACCTGACAACTCCTGAATCTCAGCTACTCGGTTCAAAACGAATGTTGATAACGACGAGGGGTGGGATCGGATCCAATGAAGGGTCACTTCAGAATCCGACCAATACACCATTCGTTCTATCGGCACGTTGAGTAGCGATTTGATCCGGTGACAGAGATCTGCGAGAAGGTGAGCGGCACATATCTCAAGCCTTGGAAGCGTTTTCGTCTTGAGCGGCGCTACTTTCGACTTTGCAGTCAACAACGAGACCTTGAAACCTTCTGCAGTCTTACAACGGATATAGACGCATGCTCCATGCGGAGCCGCATGCGGCAAAGGCATGCACTTGAATCGGTGACATGGGATCAGTATGCACAAATCGAGGCATGGCAATCTTCTCCAGCTGACCCAAGGATACTTTTAATAAGTTCCATGCTGCTTCCAGATTCAATGGAATTGACTCATCCCAATCTAGCTTGTTAAGCCACAGCTCCTGCAGTAGGATCTTTCCCTTGATTACCAAGGGGCTTAACAAACCAAGGGGGTCAAACAGCTTTGATGTCACCGATAATATGCTCCGTTTTGTCGCTCGGAGACCCATGACTGAGCTGTCAAGTTGGAAGCGAAAGACGTCTTCGTGCGGTAGCCACGATATTCCTAACGCCTTGGTTGACTCTCTGAGTCCGAGATCGTTATCGGTTTAACTGTGCTCTCGGATGCGGTGACCTCAGGTGAGTTCGAGAACCACTTAGCTAGTTCAAACCCTGCGGGTTGAAGAAGTTGAGTCACGTCAGACTTAATTGTCTTTAGCTCCTCTACGCAACCAGCACCAGTCAACATATCATCGACATAAAAGTCGGACCCGATAACTTCAGCAGCCTTTGGGAATAAGCGCTTTGCAGACTCACTCAACCTCTTCAAACACCGAATAGCCAAAAATGGGGCAGGTCCAGTCCCATATGTTACAGTGTTGAGCTGGTATATTCTCAAGGACTCAGAAGGGTCTCTTCTCCACACTATGAGCTGAAATTGCCTATCCGCTTCATCTACCAAGACTTGGCGATTCATCTTCTTGACATCGGCTGTCAAGGCGTACCTGTGTAGTCTGAAGCGGAGTAATGTCGCATACAGCTCATCCTGTATTGTAGGACCGACCATCAACGTATCGTTCAAGGCCACCTGAGACGAAGTTTTGCACGATGCATCGAAAACGACGCGGAGCTTTGTCGACGTACTCTGGGGCCTCAACACACACTGATGTGGTATAAAATAATGTGGAGTTTTCGGGATTGAATTGTCTGTAGGAGACATGTGACCTAAGGAGAGGTACTCTTCCATGAATTCCAAGTACATCTGGTGCGACTCACGGTCACGAGACAATCTTTTTTCAAGCGACAAAAACCGCCGTTTGGCAACCTCGAAGGAGCTGCCTAAGATACTAGGATCTGATTTAAGTGGCAGTTTTACTTCAAACCGACCTGAAGGCAAGACTTGGGTAGTCTTTCTGTAATGCTCTTCACATAGCTTGTGTTCTGGAGATAAAGATTTTTTAGACGGCAATTCTTCTAGTGACCAAAACTTTTGTAGTGTGTTGTCGATAGACATAACTGACTCTTCTCGACAACTCAGACAGTTCCTCGCTTCCTGGGTGACAGTCACCTTTGGACTGTATCTTCCAGACACAATCAAACCGAGAAGCGTTTTCTGCAGAGTTGGATAGTCAGGACCTTGTCTAATTTGACCAACAGATAGTTCGAAAAATGACTCTGCACCTATCAACATATCTATCCTTTGTGGCTTATAGAAATATGGGTCTGCAAGAGGTAGGTTCTTCGGGATTTCCCAGTCACTTACATTGAGTGCGTGATCAGGGTGATATCCCGAGATTGACTTCAGGATCCAGAAATCGACAGAGAACTCACTACCATTGATTCGCGAGTTCACCACCGTGTGTATCTGTTTCTTGATTTGTGAATTGGCTTTGCCAATTCCAAGTAAGCTTATACACGAGTCCTCCCTACGGATCTGTAAGCGCTGTGCCAGGTCCTCAGTTAAAAAGTTTGTTTGTGACCCAGAGTCAAGTACGTTGGCCCGGCACTGGGGCCAAAACGTACTCTCCATTTTTGGTTCGGACGCTTACGATCGACGTTGCCAGAATTACTCTATCCAAAGCTGTCGCATGAAGTGCATGCGAAGTGGAAGGATTATTCTGATTAGGAAGGGGCGAAGAATTCTCTGGGGGTGATGGTAACGCTAGACTTTTATCCACCACTGTGTACCTATGCAATAAGGTATGATGTAAGCGGCCACACACTCGAGATTTGCTCGTTTTGCATCGTACCACAGTGTGTCCTTGCTGCAGACAGTTGATGCAGAGCGATGCCGATTTGACAAATTCGAACCTTTGCATTACTGCAAGCCGAGAAAATGGACTGCAAGTTGTCAAGCTATGGTCTTTCGCATTGCAGTAACTACACTGTTGGTTTTTAGAATTCGCAGTAGAACACGCGAATGAGCTCCGATTGTGAGGCTTGCTTGGCACAGTCTTCTGCTCCTGCTTTGGTTTTGCCGATTCTTCGGCCGAAAGATGCTGATACCTGCGATTACGCATTTTTTCGCAGTCAGCCCAAAGCGGCAGGTTCTCTCAGATAAATGAGCATTGCATTTGAGATCTTTTTGTCATCGCCTATCGACAACAATGAACCATAAATCGATGAGGTTTTATCGATTAGGTTAAGGACGATGCAGATTGCTGGGTCATTTGGGGAGACTAAATAGTGCAGCAATATGATTCATAAAGATCAGACATTCGTTATCATAGACCCGTTTTAAGCTAGCCATGGCTTTCTCATAATTCATCTAGGTTACTTGGAATGCCCTTACCGTTCCCAACGCTTCACCAGAGAGGCACGAAAGCAAGTGGTTAAATTTTTCGATAACTGGAATGCTCTCGTCATTGTGCACAAGAGTCTCAAATCAACTAATGGAGCTTTTGAATTCCGAGTAATTGCCACTAAACTTTGGCAGAGTTAACTTCGGAAGTCGAGCACTAGTTGGTGCAACAGCGGCTGATACTGAAGGCATCGTATCGCTGGCTGTCTTCAAGGTGTCGATAAGCGACATTATCTTTGCCTTGGTTACAATTGAGATTTCTTCCAACTCGGCTCCAAGCTCATCGTCACCATCGATGTCTTCGATTGCTTCTTGAAGCTGGCTGGCCTTAGCAATGCTGGCTTTCAGGACTTTCATTCCAGCTCTGTCAACTTTAGCGGAATTTCCCCAGCTTCAATCCGGTCCGCTACTCGGCGAATGCCTTTGACACGGCAGCTAAGCTTAATTTTCAGCTCTTCAAGATGCTTTTGATCGTTTTTGGAAGTAATTTTTAGGGCTTTTCTCACAATATTATTTGTGGCGAAAAAAAATGTCGAAACAGGAAAATGTACCCAAACGATATACCCGACGACTAGAGGGTATCAGACCACTTGGCGTTCGGTTTAATACGAACCTAGGGTTTTGATGCCAAATGCGACAAAAAACCGATGTACCCGACGATTAAAGGGTGGCGGACCACTTGGCGTTCGGTTTAATACCAACCTAGGGTGTTGATGCCAAATGCGACAAAAAACCGATATACCCGACGATTAAAGGGTATCGAGGCACTTGGCGATCGTTGGCTCAGGCGTGCCAACACAAACACACAATAACAGCAGCGAACAGCAACGGTGACAAGCAAAAGCGACAACGAAAATTCACCGCTGCAGCTATGGACGTATGCACATGTGTGGGTGTATAAGCTGCTGTGTTTGGTGGACCCCACGGACCGACAAATAGACACCCAAGTTGAATGGCGAGGCACGCCATGACAAATTGGCAGTTAGATCCTACTGACACCAAACCTATATACCCGCTGATTATAGGGTATCGCGTCACTTGACGAACGGTTTGACTCAAACGCGCCAAACGAAAAGAACACACCAACAACAACGACGGTCAGCAACGGTGACGAACGAAAGCGAGAACGAAAATTCACCGCTGCAGCTGCTATGTCAGTATGTGTACGCTTGGCCAATGACCCAACTATGTATTTGCTTAACGAAAACGAGAAAGGGGGGAGGGGGCGAGAGTGATTGCAGTTATAAATTATATGTAGATATGTTCTGCGTCCACGATGGTTTGATGTATGTGAATATGTGATATATGTATGTTATATATGTACAACCACTAAGCAAACAACACATAGAGGCGTCAAATCGACTAAAAACTGCTTGCATAAAATTTTTGGACGATTGGCTCCCAAGTAGAGATGGGCATGGACTGCAATTTTCCGACACGACCCAACACGGCACGAAAATGAAAATTTCCAACACGCACTAGCACGCACGGCTAAAAATTTTCGGAACGCGGTCCAGCACGGTCCAACACGAAATATTATACATTTTTTTAATACCTTTGTTAACATTGATTTTACCTACATATAGGTTCTTATTTACATATTTTTTATATATAAATAACAGTTTATCAAGGTTAGAGCTTAATAAGCGTGTACCAGCATTCATTAAATATTTGTCGCGAGGTAGAAAACACCCTCACGCTTGTAGCCGAGCTGGCTGGAATGGCTATGCAGCTTTTGGGATTTCATGTTCATGTTCACACTAAACTAGTTCACTCAAAAATCACAAAAACGGACAACAATTTAGTTTTTTTTGCTCGTCGTGTTTTTTCGTGCCGATTTTGCTCTGAACGAACACGCACGCCCATGGACAATATTTAATTTTCCAACACGCACACGCGGGCGCCCATCGTGTCACGACGTGACACGAAGAAAACACGGTCCATGCCCACCTCTACTCCCAAGCCTTTAGGTCGTGAGCCGATAGCTTCGGCAGGGCACTCGGCTCTCTCCGGGTTGAGCCGAGAGAGAGCGTCTGTGCAGCTGTGTCGAATGTAAACCATGTGCGTGTGTAGCTATGCCTGTGTGTGTGTCGAAGGAAGGTTACCTTAAAATAAGAAATTTTTCATTTTTTGGTTGCAGGTGGCCTGGGATTTCAATGTGTGTGTATAGACGTATTTTTACACATGATAGCTATCTCTGTATGTGTGTTCTCGGACTCTGACGCCGAGCAACGAAAATCTTTTTTGTCATTTCTTTTTTGTTCGTTTTTATATACAAATATTTGTAAATAATAATAATAATAATAATATAATAGATACATATGTACATGTGAACAAACGTATTTTGTTGTGTGTTTAAGACTTTAATATTTTTAACTTATTTGAACTCTGATTTCCAGACGCACCTAATAATTTTTCCGAAAGCCAAATACTATTCTTTCGAAGCAGAACTAGCAGAAAATAATTAAGAATATGTTTTCTATGTACACTGCAGACGTGTGTTTCAGAAAACCAATTGCTGTATCTTACATCGCTTTCAGTTTGTAAAATGCATTGGTTATAAATAATTTGCTTGATATTCCGCATATGGGGGTTTTTATTAAAGATATCTTGGAATATATTGTAGAGTAGTTTAATTAAATTAAAAAAATCGTCCTGTGGGGCCTTAAGCTTTAAATTATTATTAATACTTTTAAAATTTTATTGAACAAAAATTGTTTTGAATTTTCTTAGTTTACAATATTGTCCTTTAAATGTTCGCCGCAGGTGTCGCAATTAAACTTTTGTTCCGACTTATAAAACACGAAACCTGTAAAATAACGCAATGCGTTTTCACTACTTGCACTAATAATATTAGTGGAAGAAAATTCCATAGTCTCGTTTATATCAGGGTTATGGTCATTATTGCATTTTTCTAAGGCAACAGCTTGGCAAGGGAACTGTTCTTTGTTCTCCGAGATCTCGACATGAAATTCTCGCTTTACCTCATCAATCACATTTATAAGCATGTTGTCATCATCCGGTTCACAGTTTCCAGTTGTACTTTTTGAAGTAATGATTTTCATTGACAACATTTTTGAAATGATTGCGTTGAATTCGAAGAGCATTGGATTATTGTTGGTAGCCCCTCTACTTCTTATTAGATAGAAAAGGTTCTCCAATGCATCTTGATTCAGTCGAGACAAAATCAAGAAGTAAACATCTGTATTTTCATTCCATACGTCGTGTGCAAGCAATAGTATTGAATTCATAGAGAGAATAAGTCCATCAATACAATATACATTGCTGAGATAACGACACTTCTCAAAATACTCTCTCATTTCCATAATGTACTTTACATTGTTATTATTTTGTACAGCTGACTTCATTGGGTTTTTATCACTTAGATTATTGCTGTTTAAGCAATCAAACATTTTATTTACCCTTTCGAAGAAAATAGCAGTTGAAAATGCTACATCCCTGCAATCATCGAAATTGCCACTTTCAATTAATGTTTTGATTGCAGAGGATACCGTGTGGCTAAATACTTGTGTAGTATATTTCACTTTCATTTTTTCAAATGAATTGGGGCTTATGTGCTTACGTGTTAATTTTGGACATAGTCTAGTTGACGAGTTATTAGTATCTATTTCAAACAGTTTTTCAACTATTTTCCATGATACTGGTCCATCAGGTGTTTCGATACAATTTTTCATTAAGATATTTCATAATGATTTTATAATCATCGTAGATGGCAAAAATTTTATGATCATCGACTTTAAAATATGGATTTTTCAAGTTCACCCTAAATTTTTTTAGGGCGCCGCGGTTATTTGATCCTTGGTCACATACAATTGCTCTAATATTAAGCCCCAATTTATGAGCAGCTTTGATATTATTATCAATTTTTTCCTTTAACTTCAGAGAAGTCAGCCGAGTGGATGTTGCAAAGTAACTTAAAACATATTTCCAACTCACATAGAGTCCCCTGACCATGAATACAGAAATTTGCTTGCACAGTTGAGATGTTTTTTCCACACCATCATCCACAAACCCTTCCACTTCATCTCGGTGTTAATTATAATGCATGCCCTTTCTAATTGAGATTTCATCAAAAATTAAAACAGCATGCTTACTTTTTACATCCATTTTTGAAAAAATTGTAAGCAACGTGTTTGATAAACTCTCATTTAGGCCTGGGACCAAACATTTCACAGGAGACCTTCTACCCAAAGATGATTTAGACGGAAAATTTAACCCAAAATCATTTCGCATAAAATCGTATGCCTTGGAAGAATAAAAATGTATGCTTTGAGCAATTATTTGTTCATCCTCTTGCCAGGAAGTTTTATTTTTAAGGAGCATTTTGCAAACCGAATTGGAATTTTTTTATATCATTTTATTCTTGTCTATCATTGTAAATATATTTTCCCGTTTACGTGACTCTTTCGAATATCGAAGCTTCTTGTATTTTTCGATCCTTAACGATGTTTGCAGCTTATGTACCTTCTTCCTATAAAATTGAATTCTCTTTTATACCCGTACTCAAAAAGAGTTAAGGGGTATACTGTATTTGTGGTAAAAGTGGATGTGTGTAACGCAGAGAAGGAAATTTTTCCGACCCCATAAAGTATATATTTCTTGATCAGCATCAATAGCCGAGTCGATAGAGCCATGTCTGTCTGTCCGTCCGTCTGTCCGACTGTCCGTCTGTCCGTCCCGATGAGCGCCTGGATCTCAGAGACTATAAAAGCTAGAGCAACCAAATTTTATTTCCAGACTCATGTGATATCACACTGTTACAAGTGTATTTCAAAATTTCGCCCCGCCCCCTTCCGCCCCCACAAAAGATGAAAATCTGTGGCATCCACAATTTTAAAGATACGATAAAACTAAAAACGCAGTATCGTAAAGAATGACCATATCTACCAGATTGCTAAATCTGGTACAGATCGGATCATTATTATGGCCAGAATGAAGAAATTAATTTTCAGTTGCTTCCCCACCTCCTCTGGCGCTGCTGACGATATTCATTCTCTTTCTCGCTCGTACACTCTCTGCCCTGTGCAATGCGCGAGCAACCCCTAGCGGAGGAGACGTAGAATATTTGTTCTAGATGTATAATCTACATTTTAGATGTAGATGTAGTTAACAAATGTAGCAAAAAAAAATGTAAAATTTCAAATTTTTTTTTAAATTTTAATCATAAGCTTACAAATTTATATTTTGACTGAGTACGGGTATAAAAGTAGAGTCGCGACTAGAAGTGACTCACGTTCCTTCTCGTTTTCTTTATTAAGTTCTTGAGATATTTCCCAATACTTATTTTTGTAATATAATTCATTTTATTCCTTCTTTAAGCAATTCGGACAAAATTCCACATTTTGGGTAGGCTCATCAGATAGAATCATTTTATTGTCAACGGGTTCGATGGCGACGAAAGGTAGACTTTCCATGTCTATGTCAAATTCCAAATTATTTTTTACTATTAAAGTTTTCTTTTTAAAATCAGAATATGATCCGATTTCGTCGCTATTATCCGCAAATCTAAACACATTGTTTTCGGTAGCTTGAGGAAGGTTGATATTGAAATTCGGTGCCTGAAACAATCTCAGGGTTGGTACAGCACCTGATTTTAATTTTTTATTGCCAAAATACTTATTTTCAAAATGTTGATTACATATACGCGCTTTATTTAAATTTACATCCGGACCTAGATTACATTTTGCAACCCACAGACGACGAACATTTTCGTTTTTGGGAAATTTGAAAAGGCGAATAGGAAATTGTACCCTTGCAAGCATGACTCTATAACGCACCTGGAGCCAGCTGGTCTATGGTCTTTATTTGCTATTTCCATAATATAATATTTTAAGAATAATAATAAAAAGAAGAATATAAAGTATGAATAAGATATATGTAAATATGTTATAATAAAGTAGTAAATACGTTATTTATTTGTGTTGAGCTAGCGAGCTTTTTCACTAGCTGTTTTCTTTATTTTGTAAATAAGAAGTCGATGGTTTTAGTTCAGTATATTTAGTTTATTAGTTGCGCAGTATAGGGGCCGCCAACGATCAATAATACTCTTGTAGATAGAACGCGATTCGTATGTCCGTATGTAAGACCGAATATATGCTGTTATGTATTATACAAGGTGCGAGGGTATGTTCTTGCAGGTTCAAGACCAGATCAAGACGAAAGAACGTGAGTGCGATAATGATGACGATCAATTAAAGACTAAAAGAGGGCAGGCGGACCGAATTGCCCGTGCCCTAATGCAAGCGAGAGAGAGAGACGAAAGAAGCGATAGAAGCTCGGGCTGCTTAGCCGAGTACGAGCGATTGATACACAGAGAGAGTGGTAGCGAAGGCGAAAGAAAGAAGCAAGCGAGGTGCACATATAGACCGCGATTCGTATGTCAGCAATTGACTGAATATTTGCGTATGTATATATGCGACGACAGAAAGTGCGAGAGATAGCAAAGGCATGCAAGTTTAAGACCAGATCATGACCATTGCGAAGGCATGCTAGAGCAGGTGGACCGAATTGCCCGTGCCCTAAGCGATGCTGCGAATAGAGAGTGAAAGTATGCGAGAGAGCGACAATGATCGATAGAACGAGAGAGCGAGAATGACCGGCAATAGAAAGAAAGGTGCAAGAAAGGAGAAGAAGATACGAAAGAACGGCCGCTGCCGTGTGTAAGCATAAGCGGTTAACAACAATGTATGTACAGTAGTCCGTGCAAATAATGAACAATAAAGATGATTTACGTTAGGCTGCACCACTATGATTGAGCTGACGATGTGGTGAATTTGTAGGGGAATATAGGGCTGGGAAACCAGACAATTTGTATTGGATAATATAGTAAACCAAAAATAGTATAGTAATAATAATAAGAACAATAGAAATATGTATGTAAATTATGATATTATTAAATCGAAATATCGCAATTGGCTGTTTAAAATCGACTTGAAGCAACGCAATCCAGCTAGGCAATGACTCGCAATGACAAAAACTATTTTCGTTACTCGGCGTCAGAGTCCGAGAACAACATACATGCATACACATAGCTATCATGTGTAAAAATACGTCTATACACACACATTGAAATCCCAGGCCACCTGAAACAAAAAAATGAAAAATTTCTTATTTTAAGGTAACCTTCCTTCGACACACATACAGGCATAGCTACACACGCACACGGTTTACATTCGACACAGCTGCACAGACGCTCTCTCTCGGCTCAACCCGGAGAGAGCCGAGTGCCCTGCCGAAGCTATTGGCTCCTGACCTAAAGGCTTGGGAGCCAATCGTCCAAAAATTGTATGCACGCAGTTTTTAGTCGATTTGAAGCCTCTATGTGTTGTTTGCTTAGTGGTACAACTCTACGAAACATGCAAATCTAGCTCTACTATGTCATACGTATGTGCCAAGAATTGAAAGCGAGGTGCATTTATTTTAGCACAAGACAGTAATTGCGAGTTTTTTAATATTTTTTGACTTTACTCGAGCTTTCAATTTTTTGCACAAATACCTCTAGAAAGGATTCCTGGTTGCTTCCACTTTCCTTCGGTTTGGGGCTTCTGGCAGAATGGATATCCCTCGGCGGTAGAGATCGCTGGGTATTCGCGTATGTATGTATTGGCCGACCGACGCGGTAATTATCAGCTTGCAGTTTAGGGGGCTTGTGTTGTGCACACACGACGCGGGCAGATGTATGTATATAATAGACACTTATTTGTGAATATATATTTTATATATAATTTTTCACCACTCGTGTCACTGTCACTTCTGCCTTATCTTTTTATTTTACTGATTTGCAAGTCCACCCGGGGCCGCCATGAAATTTTGAAAGAGTTTTTCAAGTTAAAACAAAACAAGACCGAGTTTGGTGGCTGCAAATTTATATATTTAAATAACTGGCGAAAGGGATTGGCGAAAAAAGGGGACGTGCGCTCGACTTGGTTGAATATTACGATCTCTTTTCTATTTTTTCGTTATAATTGCTTCTTAAGCCTAACTTATCTAGGGCGGCGAAGCGGGCGAATTCGCCAAGAGCGAGAGAGAGCTTTATTGCGCTCCCGCTTCGCCCTAAACTATCTTATTCTAGACTTCAAGAAATTAACAAAATACAAATTTATCGCCGTGATGCGACAACCTGTATGACCCGACTTGGTAATAAGCGATTCACAAACCTTATTTCTTATTATAAAATACCAATATAAAAACTATTACATAAAAATGTTTGGGGTCTTTTTGGCGGTCTATTTTCCGTGCCTTTTCACACACAGCTAGAAAGGTTCGCGAGCGAAGCGATTGCACAGGGTGCTTTCCCCCTAGAGTGTTATAATATTATTATATATTGAATGCATATGTATTTTATTTAAGGATGTTTTGTTATACGGCCTTAGAGTTTTTCGCTATATCTGGTTCAACACCAATAGTCCCAGAAGCAAGTATGGGGATCCAGGCTCTTCCGAAACTTCTAACATCCATATTCCGTTTTTCCACCTTATTGCTAGCAATCCACGAGCTTATCAACTAAATGGTCAACACGATCGTACCGCACTGTTTTGGATGTGGACGCTTTACCTGTATGACCCGACTTGGTAATAAGCGATTCACAAACCTCCAGTCGGAAATCGTATTGACCCATTATTGGATTTTTTTTAATCGTACGACAAAGTTGTTTGATTGTTATTCATAACATTGTGAAAAATATCTAAACCTCCCATGCGTCTGTTGTATTGGTTTACAAAGTTGGGGTTTTAATTGAAAACATTCTTCTTTGCTTTCGATCATAATCTCTGCGCGGGCCATTGGTGTATGGTATAGAAAATTAGAAAAAGTACGACGTCCCTCGAAGCTTCTTTCTAATTTTCTTTACGGTCATCATTGTTGAGATTTTCACGAACAGTTCCCAAAGCAAAGAAGCCAATCGACAATCCATTCATTACCTTATGACTTTAAAAAAATGTTGCAATCATTTGTTCATCAATAGAGAATTTGTGAGAAAAAACACGGAACTAAAGGAACTTTTTGTTCAAAAGATCATTTAGTGGGCTACTTTTGAACATAAGTATCAACAAGTTTTTGAATGCACGATACCACTCTCCGTGTGTGCTTTAATCTTTTTCAATGTATATGCATACTACCACTAAGCTTAATAATACACGAAGACCACTCTGAATCACTTTAATTTGATTTTTCCTTCAACCAAGGGCCTGAAGCTTGACCTGATACTTTGCTTTCACCTTGGCAATTTCATCTTTAACTGATCCTACATTTAAGTCTTTATGGATATTTTCATTCCGTATGTACCATGGCGCCCCAGTGATAGTTCTTAGTATCTTCGATTGAGCTCTCTGGATTATTTCTAAATTACTAGCGCAAGCATTTCCCCATAGCTCGGAGCCGTATGTCCAGATGGGTTTGAGAACTGCATTGTACAAAAGTACTTTGTACTCCAGTTTTAGTGGTGAGCGGGTGTTTATTAGCCAATGTAGATTACTAGCTTTAAATTTTAGTTGATTCCTCTTCGCTTCGATGTGCTTACGCCAAGTAAGCCTTCTATCTAGATGAACGCCGAGGTATGTTACTTCGGTGGTTTGTGGAATGTTGGTGCTGTTCAGATATAGTGGAGGGCAAGTTTGTCTGTTCAAGGTAAAGGTAACATGCTTGCACTTTTGCTCGTTTACATGTATGCGCCAGTCTGCTAGCCATTTTTCTAAGGCCACGAGATGACATGACAAATGTTCCGTTGCTCTTGTTGGGCACTTGGAGCGACTTAGTATGGCAGTGTCATCAGCAAATGTTGAAGTTGTTGTTAGCCTGCTTGTCGGTAGATCTGCTGTGAAGATGATATACAATGTCGGTCCGAGTACGCTGCCTTGGGGTACACCAGCTTCAATTGGATGATATTCGGAGAGGAAATCTTTGCATCGTACTGCGAAGCTTCTTTGCTGTAGGTATGACTCCAATATTCCATGGATGTTCTGTGGAAGTAATATTTTAATTTTGTAGATTAAGCCTTCTAGCCAAACGCGGTCGAAGGCCTGGGCAACATCCAGAAAAACAGCGGAGCAGTACTCTCGTCTTTCGAATGCATTTCTTATCTCAGACGTTATACGGTTTACTTGTTCAATGGTTCCATGTTTTTCCCGAAATCCAAATTGGTGCATCGGGATGGTACCGTTGTTGTGTAGGTGTTGTTTGATACGATTCAGGAGTAGCTTTTCAAAAATCTTTGATAAGCAAGGCAGGAGACTGATAGGTCTATATGATGATGGCTTGGACTTGTCTTTCCCGGCTTTATGGATCATGGAGATGACTGATTTCCTCCATTCTTGAGGATAATAGCCCCATTTCATCATGTTATTGAATATCATGGTGAGGAAATGCACTGCACAGTTCGGCAATTCTATGATCATTTTAGGGGAGATGAAGTCGTGGCCCGGAGCTTTTCTTTGCTTTGGGATTTGGTCTTTAATGACCCTTGTGACTTCTCCTGATTGGAATATGATGGGCGGAGCAACTTCGGGATTGTTGGGTGGTGGGAGCACAAAGTTATTTGTTGCTGGGTGTGGTTTGAAGACGTTTTCCAGATGGATGGCAAATGTATTTGCCTTTTCTTTATTGCTTCGAGCCCACTCTCCTGTTTCTGTACGCAACGGTGATTCACTCTCGATTGGTGGACATACGCCAGATTTAGCTTTCCACAGTGGGAATCGTTTGCTAGTTGGGGAGAGTTGCTCCATATAGTATATTTCAGCTTGGTTTCTTTCATCTTCTAGGGCTCTGCGTAATAGGTTGTTGGCTATGCTTAGCCGCTCTTTCGAGGCAGGTGATCTGTGGGCTTGCCACTCTCGCCGAAGCCTTCTTTTATCGCGTAGCAGCACTTCAATGTGCCTAGAAACACGACTGTTGTGGGAACGTTTATTAGCTGCTGATATTGGTGTAGAGTGTTTTGCCGCCAATGACATTGCGGATACTAATTTTTCAACAGAGCTATCAATGTCTTCTTTACAATAAGCGTTTGGGAAGCCATCAATATGGGAGCTTATATACTTCCGGTATTTAAGCCAATCTGTTTTGCTAGATGTTAGAAAGTATGGGCGTTCCGAAAGCTGTGGATGATCGTAAAGTTGAAGTAGAATGGGCGAGTGATCAGATGATAGATCTGTTAAGTGTTCTACATTAATCTGTGCTTGCAGCACTCTTCGTGTGATTGCAAAATCAATCAAGTCGGGTTGCTTCTTTGGATCTGTGGGCCAATATGTAGGCTTGCCCGGAGAGATAAAGTCCAGTTTGTTTCTTGGCGTTATTATAGCGTTATATAGTTGTCTTCCTTTTGGGTTGGTAAGACGAGATCCCCAATGGGTGTGCTTGGCATTGTAGTCACCAGCTGCTATGAATCTGTCACCTAGTAGGTCGAAGAATTTTATAAATTCTGATTCGGAAATGCAGAAGCGCGGTGGGCAGTATACTGCGGATAGGTTTATGTAGCCGCTCTGAATTTCAATATGAATTGATGTTGCCTGCAGATAAGGTGTAGCAAATGATGGCAACGGATAATGCCTTATGCGATTCTTGATCAGAACGCCAGTACCTCCATGTGCCTTACCATCAGGATGATTAGTCGCATAGAAGTTATAGCCATCAAGGTGAAAATAATTTTTATTTGTTAGGTGAGTCTCTGATATGAGCATGGCGTCGATGTCGTGTTGAGCGAGGAATTGCAAGAGCTCGCATTTGTGCTGTGAAATGCCATTTGCATTCCAGAAAGAAATATTTAGACAACCCATTTAAACAGATTTATGTTTGAGTAAGAACTCCAGGAGGAGATTTTGATTGCGCATAAGCTCCTGCATCGTTTGTTGTATTGCTACCATTGTGTTTGTTATGGTTACCAGCATTGACTCGATTCCAGAAGGCAATTGGGACGGATTTGTAGGGGTATGCTGGGCAATAATTTCTGGGACCTGGTTTGAGTCCTGATGCTGCATCATTCCTGCAGTGGTTTGTTGAGGTGTCGGCTTAGAAACTGAGGCGTACGACCCGTTATTGTAACTTAACGCCTGAGCAAAAGAAACTCCTGGAGTCGTAGTTGATGGAATATATGGTAAGTTTTGTCGGACGACTGGGTTTCTTGATGCAGCTATCTGTTGGCTTAGGGCTTATTGGCCGTTTGGGCTATATCCTGATCCTCATTTTGGACACTGAGGATCGCGAATCGGGTATTTGCCAGTGCCTTATGTGGCACAGTGTTTTCGGCTATCTTACTTATTTTGGGTGCAGACCGGGCCCGGTCTGAATTAACGCTCGGTTAGCGTTTTTCGAGCTTATCGGCTTCCGCCCCAAAAAGACGAAAATCTGTGGCATCCACAATTTTGAAGATACGATAAAACTAAAAACGATGTATAGTAGAGATTGCCAAATCTGGTACAATTTTCAGTTGCTTCCCCCACCTCCTCTGACACTGCTGACGCTACTGATTCTCTTTCTTACTCGCACACTGCCCTGTGCAGTGCGGGACCGTTGCGGAGAAGATATATAATCTGCATTACATACACAATGTATAATATACATTTTAGATGTATAATCGACATTGTAGATAAGAGCTGTAGCAAAAAAATGTAAAACTATCAGGCAGGGCTTTGAATAATTTGGTACCACAAAAAGCCAATGGGTATTTAAATACCTTAATTATGTACATACATATGTATGCCAATATGTATATATGTACATATGTACATAAAGTCATGTATGTGGTGCTCCAATACATGGCATATGACTTTATGACTTTATACGCTTATGTCATCGAGCTAAATGACGTTGTCTAGATGTTTCGTCGCTTACACATCGATGACCCGTACTGCAGGGTATGTATTCATAGATCATATCTATATTTATACTTAGGGGAGAGGGCCCGGTTGTGGACCACGTTTTGTTTTTGCACCATAACTTTTGATCAATTGCATATTATACTAACATATGTGTACCAATTTTAAGCTAGATGTAATAGCTAACTACCAGTGAAGAACTAAATTGATTCCTTCATTCGGACAAATTTTATTAAGAATTTAGTGAAGTGACCTTTATTCGAGAAAAAAATATAACAACTAGGCTGTGGACCACCCTGAAAAATCCGCCTAAAATTATAAAATATAAAAGAAAATCACCACGAACAACGATAAATTGAAAGTTTATTTATTTTAAGAGCCTACTGGCATAAAGTAAAAGAAGGATGATGATACTTTTTAACAATAATTATTAGTCTGAGTCGCAGTCGCAGTGCTTGCACGTGAAGTAGCTGGCACGCATATTAGCGCACTTTAAATGAACCTCATCTTATTCCGAAAGAGCAGATACCAGTATTTTGAAAGCAGCTTTGGTCAGACAGAGGGCAGAGAGAGAGAAATAGCTTAAAGCTATATCTAAATCAATTTGATATTCTGAGCAGCATGTGCATTGTGTGATTGTATGCGTGAAATGAGATCGCATACGTCACACGTACACGATTCGTCTAAAATCGATATCAAGCTCAGAGCTCTGACTAATGTACAGCGGATTAGGTTAGGTTGAGGCGGTTGTCGGGATCCCGACACACTTAGGCCGGTTTCGGCCTGTAGTGATACCGCATGGAACATTTTCCCCCTTTCCCTGTGAGACTATGTTATCCATTATCCCATCCGGATGCTCTTATAAAGTTTTCTATCTTTCTGGGACCCATTGCAGACATATCTGAAATGTCGGTTAAGAAAGGTGAGCCCAAGTATTGAAGTCTCCTTCTGCTGAGTGCCGGACAGGAGCAGAACAGGTGTTCCGCCGTCTCCTCCTCGTCCTCATCTCTGCAGCTCCTCGGTGCGCTTCTTAAATATGTTGGCCATGTTTGCCTAGTTATGCGACATAGTGGCAACGTTTGCCATCTGTCGTTTGTTAGTTGATTATAATGCTCTGTTATTTTGATCTTACAGGTGGCCATTGGCATACGAATGTCCTCCTTATCCTGGAGAAGGGGGATTGTTGTACCAGCTCTGGCCAGCTCGTCTGCTATACAGTTGCCTTCAATGTCCTGGTGGCCCGGAACCCATATAAGGCTGATTGCAAACTGATGTGCCATCTC
The DNA here is from genome assembly GCA_035043285.1 of Drosophila subsilvestris. Classification (NCBI taxonomy): domain Eukaryota; kingdom Metazoa; phylum Arthropoda; class Insecta; order Diptera; family Drosophilidae; genus Drosophila; species Drosophila subsilvestris. The sequence continues at coordinate 29,859 of JAWNNB010000732.1, read as the reverse complement.
ATAAAGAGATTTGCGACAGTTTGCCACGGTAGCCGAGCTTGATGTTATCGCATTTAGCGATTTGATCGCGGCTTGGCTATCCCTGTAGATATTTAGGTGAGTTGCCGTAGTGGCAACTTCGTGAAGGCAGAAAAGGACTTCCTTGATCGCTATGACTTCCGCTTGGAAGACACTGCAGTGATATGGAAGCCTAAAAGAGTGTCTTATGTTTAAGTGTTCGGAGTATATACCCCCTCCGACCTTATTATCCAGTTTTGAACCATCTGTGAAGATTTGTATGGCTCCGTCTGGGCCTGGAGGTCCCTCGAGCCATTTGTCTCTCTGGGGGATAATTATTTCAAAGAGAGTATCTTTGTACTCCTTTAGAATGCAGTAGTCCATTTTTGTGGGGACAATGTTATTTCCGTTAAGGATGGATGCGTGACCGATATGCTGTGACATCCATTGGTTGGAGTCTCTTAGACGAATTGCTGCCATTTATGCCTGCCTCATACCCGCATGCTGAAGGCCCTGGAGGCATAAGATGGCGTTTAACGCATCGTTTGGTGTGGTGCGTAAGGCTCCACTGATGCATAGGGCGGCAGTACGCTGTACCTTGCCCATTTGGTTTGTGATGGTCCTTTTTGATAGGGCAGGCCACCACACGGTAACTCCGTAGAGTAGTATTGGCCTAACTATTGCTAGGTATATCCATTAGACTATTCTTCGGTTCATGCCCCATTTCATCCCTATGGCCTTTTTGCAAGTGTAGAGGGCTATCGAGGCCTTCTTCACTCTATCTTTGATGTTTAGATTCCAACTAAGCTTCCTATCAATTACCAGCCCTAAATATCTGGCATTGTCACTGAATGAGAGCCTGCATCCGTTTAATTTTGGGGGGTTGAGAGGCGGGACTTTGTATTTGTTTGTGAACAACAAAGTTTCGTTTTTGAAGGATTTCTGCCTGCAGTCGCGCGAGCTCATAAGATCGCAAAGTGTCTGAGGGAATATTCCCGAAATGATAATGGCAACGTCATCCGCGTATGCCTCCACTTTGCAGCCCCCCCCCCTTCCAGGTAGCATAGAATCTTGTTGACTGCTATGTTCCATAGAAGGGGAGACAGGACACCACCTTGCGGGGTGCCTCTGTTGACATACCTTGACTGAGTGGAAAATCCCATCGTTGATGTCACCGTCCTGCATGTGAGCAATTGATCAATGAGCATCACCAAGTGATTGTCCACCCCCAGGTCAGTCCTTTCTGGTAGGTATGTTGTGCGCCTGACAGCCACTGAGGATTTATGGTTGATCTCAGCTGTAGCCCGTTGTATGTGAAGCTTTCCCTGCTTTTGGAATGAAGACTATTCCAACCTTGAGTCAAAGCTGGGGAATTTTTCCCACTACCAGTATCTTCTTGAAGATGCATTGTAACCAGTTTATGGCCATTCCCGGCTTTTTCTTTCTGCCGGAATGACCTGGTCGGGACCAGGCGATTTGAAGGACTTAAAGCTGTTTACCGCCCATTACCGTTTACCGTTCCGTCTTGAGAGGATGTGCGCCATCGAGGCTATCGGGCCTTCACTTGTGGGGTCTGCCAGCTCGATGGTAGTACACCCAGGAAAATGGGTCTCAAGTAGGATATGTAGGGAGTCCTCGCTCGAGTTCGTCCACGTACCATCCACTCTCTCGAGGTATCCCACCGAGGGGGTGGTTTTTGAGAGGATTTTACGTAGCCTTGCGGCTTCCGACGTGTCCTCAATGTCGGAGCAAAATTTTTGCCAAGAGGCTCTTTTTGCTTTCCTAGTTTCTTTCTTGTCTAGGGCTAGACTGCTTTTGTAGTTTGCCCAGTGTGCATCCTCGCTACCGCTTTTGGCTCTATTGAAGAGGTACCTGCAGTCCTTACGAAGGATGTCTATTTCTTTTGACCACCAAGGGGGTTTCTTTTCCCTTTGGGTCTGATTGAGGGGCATGCTGCCGTGAAGGACTTGTTGCACGCCTCGGTGAAGCTATTTATTAGGCTATTTAGATCGTCCGGAGAGTCCGGACATTTTGGTGGTGTGGGAGGGAGTAATTTCTCCATTCTTGCACTATATAGATCCCAGTTGGCTTTCCTAGGGTTAATATAGTCAGTAGGTTTTGGGCTCTCGAGAGTTAGTACTGTCTCGATATACCTATGGTCGGAGAAGGAGTGGTCCTCTAAGACTCTCCAACTTTTGACTATGTCTGACATTTTGTGAGACACTAGGGTGAGGTCAATAACCTCCTGTCGGTTTTTTATGATAAATGTAGGGTCGTTACCTCGATTGCAGATAACGAGATTAAGTTTAGAATGAAGCTAAATAGTGACTCACCCCTTACATTTGTGGCCGAGCTTCCCCATTGGGTGTGGTGAGCGTTGGCATCGCAGCTTATCAATAGGCCTGTGTCCGACCTTTCGCTTTCGCAGGTAATCTTGCGAATGAGGTCACTGGGAGGATCGCTCTCCTCGTGAGCCATGTAGGACGACACCATGTTTAGGTGTATCCCCTGTAGCTCTAGGCTAGCCGCCGTGTGGTCGCCATTGCTAAAATTATGGAGCAGAAAGATATTTAGGTGCTTTCTTGCCAGAATGCAGGTACGAATTTTACCTTCAGGTTGGGCTACAATTAGCTTGTAGTCCTTCGACGCCAATCCACAGACCTTGCCCCCCACTAGCCAAGGCTCTTGGATTAGCGCTATCTCCGCTCCGCTCGCGTCCAAGCGGAGTATGAGGGCAGCAGTTGCTGCTTTACAATGGTGGAGTTTGATCTGTAGAAGTCTTAGAGACATCCTTAGGACCAACCTCCACCACTGTTGTGTCCGCATCTGAGTCGTCGCTCACTTCGCCGTGACACATAGCCTCGAAATCTCTCATGAGAGTCGAGTCCGTTGAATAGCCGTCTTGCTCCGGCTCCAGCTCGTTGTCGGGTGCCTCCGTTCGCGACTGGGCTAGTTTCTATACCGGGCCCCCAGCCAGGCTGACTCTTGGCACGGGTCGAATGACACCTTAGTCCGGCCCGGTGTGAGGTGAGTGTTGGGGTTGGGATGTGGGTAGGTATGTGTAGGGAGAGGGAGTGTGTGAGCTACTTAATGAGAGGCCACAAGCGCATCGTCGGTGTTGCTGCTTCGCGAACACCCGCTGGCTGTCCGGAACTGCTTATTTCGGCGCTCTCCTTCAGAGGCAACTTAGTTGAGTCTCTTTGGGATGCCCGCTTTTTCACAGTTGACCTACCCACAGCGTAGACCGTTCGCTATCCGCAACCCGCGACCCGTCCGGTGGCCACAGCTAGGCCCCCTCTGAGCCACCACAAATCCCAATAGGATCATCAGCGGTTTAAATGTTATCATTTCGTTAACGAATACCATAAACAATGATATTATGAAGTTTCGTAACCAAATACACGCATTAAATACAAAATATCAGGTGGTCCACAACAAGCGTGTGTCACAACACGGCAAAACAGACAATTTTTCCAAAAAAAAAAAAATATGTTGTGCATATATTTTGGTTAAAAACGAAAATAATTCACAAGCTACAATGACCACACTACAAGGAAAACAAACTAAAATATTTTGACAAAATTTACATCTATTTTTTCGCACTTCCAAAATAATAAAATTTACTTCCAAGTTTTTTGTTTCCCCATTTTTTGTATAATGCTCACAGCAACTAGAACAAAGCAGCTATTTGTTTCGGTATAAGCACAAAAACTGCGTATTGTTAACGAATATGACTCCCAATACTCAGATCAGTAGCATCTGATTGCTTCTAAGTTTTTGGGGGGTGGTCCACAACTAGTACCTGGTCCACAACAGGGCCCTCTCCCCTAGTTATATAAAATTATTTTAGTTAAAATCACTTGTTTACCAATATATATGTATATACCAATTTCCTGAATACATATGTATATATATACATAAAAACATCTATAAATGTAAATATATGGATCGTAAAAACCAAAACAAGTCTAAAATAGGGATATGTATATGTAAATAAATGTGCAATTTCAAGTAAATAAAACAAATATCAGCTTTTATTTTTATATTTTATTTATTTCCCACGCCCAACCCCTCCCACTCTGCCCATTCCTTACTTGTGTTGCGGAAGGTCAGATCGGTCGCTGGCTGCAAAAAACAAATTTCAGTTCAAGCTGCCAAAAATTGTAGAACCCACACACAAGCACAGTATGTTCGAATACGTGGCACACACACATATACGTAACCTGGAAACTAAAAAAATCAAAACCTCGGTTTCGAAACGTAAACATTGTCAAAATTTTGTCGTGTCTGTGTACACACACACATATGTACATGCCGAATTGAAACATTTTTTTTTTCCAATTTCGATGTTTTTTAAAATTTTGTTTTGGTTATACTGCTCCTGCTGTTTCATAAAACATAATGACCAACACGATACCTATTGATAGTTTCAAAAATGTTCGGTCGTTACATCGGGGAGAGTATAAATGAATAAAAACATGGCACGTTGAAAAAAGGCTTGTAATATTAAAACAAAATTTTTGTTTACTTGCTCACAAACTTTTTTGAGTAGAATTATGTTATTAGAAAGTAACCTAATGAAATATTTGACAAAAAAAAATGTTGGCTGCCTTTGTAATGAAAAATACTTCTACCGCAATTGTTGGTGTAACGTAACAGTCACAGATTACACTACTCAACACGACATTTCCGCTGTGGCCCAAAATGACATTTTCCAATAGATTTCGGGATTTTTAATTTTTTAAAGAAATATGGTTTTTTTTATGGTTTAGATTTTTTTTAAGAATTTTTTAAAATCTGGTATTTTTTCAGAGGTAGTGCTTCTATTTTTCACATAACTTAAGTATCTTACATATGTATGGTTGCTTGGAACTTTGCAGTTCTCAAAAGCTGATAAATGCAGCTATAAAACAGACCACTTTGTAGCTGCAGCTTAACGTCTGGAAGATATTAAGCTTTTAAGTTCAAATTTGATCATTTTTTGCGGTATTTTTTCACGAACTGTAGCTCTACCGTTTCTTCATAGATTTAAATAAACAATACCTTAAACGACGACTTTTTTTAAAGAATTTTTTAAAATCTGGTTTTTTTTTCAGAGGTAGTGCTTTTATTTTTCACATAACTCAAGTATCTAATTTCTGGTTGCAGTTCTGAAAAGCTGACAAATGCAGCTATAAATCAGACCCAGACACGTTGTAGCTGCAGCTTTAACGTCTGGAAGATATTAAGCTTTTAAATTCAAATTTGAACCAAAAAAATTATAAAAAAATATCTTTTAGAAAATTTGCGGGCCCAGCTGCCAATTGGGAACAAAGCAAACGCATTCCAGAAGTTGGGCCCGCAACCGTCGAAAAGGTATTTTTGATAATTTTTTCCATTTTTCGGGTTTTGTTAACGAACTGTAGCTCCACCGTTTCCCCATAGATTTTAATAAACAATACCCTAAACGACGCCTAATTAATGCGTCTATCTTAAACCAAAAATGTTCGCCAAAAAATATTTTTTTTCTACTTTTCCTGAGTTTTTAAAGTCAACATTTCATGAAAAAAAACCGCAAAAAATTATCATATTTGAATTTGAAAGCTTAATATCTTCCATACGTTAAGCTGCAGCTACATTGTATCTGGGTCTGATTTATAGCTGCATTTGTCAGCTTTTCAGAACTGCAATGTAACATGCAACCAGAAATAAAGTACTTAAGTTATGTGAAAAATAGAAGCAAATACCTCTGAAAAAAATACCAGATTTTAAAAAATTCTTTAAAAAAAATAAACCATACAAAAAAAATGTTCGAACGAGAAGGAACGTGAGTCGTTTCTAGTCGCGACTCTACTTTTATACCCGTACTCAGTCAGTATATAAATTTGTGAGCTTATAATTGAAATTTAAAAAAAAATAATTTTACATTTTTTTGCTACATTTGTTGACTACATCTACATACATCTAAAATGTAGATTATACATTTAGAACATCTATTCTACATCTACCATTTAGATTCTACATCTCCTCCGCTAGGGGTTGCTCGCGCATTGCACAGGGCAGAGTGTGTGCGAGCGAGAAAGAGAATGAGTAGCGTCAGCAGCACTGCCAGAGGAGGCGGGGGAAGCAACTGAAAATAATTAATTTCTTCATTCTGGCCAGATTTAGCAATCTGGTAGATATGGTCATTCTTTACGATACTGCGTTTTTAGTTTTATCTTATGTTTAAAATTGTGGATGGCACAGATTTTCGTCCTTTGTGGAGGCGGAAGTGGGCGGGGCGAAATTCTGAAATACACTTGTAACAGTGTGATATCACATGAGTCTGGAAACAAAATTTGGTTGATCTAGCTCTTAAGGTCTCTGAGATCTAGGCGCTCATCAATACGGACAGACAGGCAGACGGACAGACAGACAGACAGACGGACGGACAGACAGACATGGCTCTATCGACTCGGCTATTGATACTGATCAAGAATATATATACTTTATAGGGTCGGAAAATTTTCCTTCTCTGCGTTACACACATCCACTTTTACCACAAATACAGTATACCCCTTAACTCTTTTTGAGTACGGGTATACAAATTTAAATCTCAAAATCTATTAGTAAAATCTTTTTGGGCCACAGCCTAAATAAAAAGTTCAATTTTGTCGATTAGTGTAATCAAATATTTTTTTTTAATTTATTGATTTTTTAAGGTCAAGCATACTTCTGTTGCTTATATAAATTTAAATATATAATTATATAACTATGATCAAACTAATAAAAATTCGAAATAAAAATCGATTGGAACTGTGATTTCCCACAGGATATGTTGTATCGATGGTATTATGGAAGCATATAAGTAATATTTAAGTGCCCTCCGATGCGATATTAATTACACGGATGGAGGTTAAGTTTTATTGAGATTACTTTATTAATGGAGTAGTATATTGATATTATTTTATTATTCGAGTATTTTTCCGAAGCTGGCAAGACAAGTTCATCCAGCTCGGTGTTATGGTAAAAACTAAACTATTCTAATTCAGCCCGGCGACCACGAGCCCTTTGCTGTCGGTCGCGACGCCGGCGCAGCGCAGCATAAAAACGCTGACACCAGTGCAGGTGTTCGAGTGGGATCGCCCACGAACGTCCGATCCCACGCCTAACCAAGTGCAAACTTGGCAGATATTCTTCCGCCCAGTGTACAATTGGTTAGCACTCGTTAACTACTCTCCCCTTTAAGTCTTGACCGTCCTCGGTCGAACCAATGTTTTCCAATACTTGCTGAATGGCAATGGCTGTACCTTTCTGTTGCTTGCGCCGCAACCACCAGGACATTCCAATCATGATGGCGCATAGGACCAAACCTGTAGTTGTAGCCAATACGGGGCCAACAACCAGGCGCGTCTGGACTTCGCCGATTCGTTGCAAATTTTCCTCATTCAACTTATGGAGATAGGGTAGACTGAGGAGGGATTGGTGTCGGGTGACGTTGATCTTTGCAGCAGTTGTAACACCCGCGATTCTTTTCGGGGCGTTGTTGAAGTTGGTATATCTAGTTTTGTTGATATGGGCGACTCGGTCGAAAGTCACCAAGTATGTCCCAGTGACGTTGTGTTCTGGGCCATCGTCGGCAGCCATGATGACCGCAGCGTCGTTGATTATTAAGACGCCCTCGTCTACCTCCACAATTGGGGGCAGATCATTGGGTTGCGTGCCACAGTGTGCCACGGCCCCTGAGTGCAGCTCTTGAGCGCAGCTGTTTGCTGGTGCTTCCTTGCAGAAAGCTAATGATGGAGGCCCTCTGCATGAAGCGACGGCGATGACCTTACTGTCGCATACCGCTATTATGTTTTCGGTTAACTGGAGCATTATCCCCTTGTGGGCGACTGGAAAGATAGTTATTTTCTTACAAATACACTTAGGTCTAGGTATTTCAATTACAAAAACTATTAGTTCATTACTAGCTAGAGCCCTTACATTTGCGACACCCAATAGCTGGGTTGCGCTGATCTCGGTGGAACCTTTATTCAAAATCGCCTCCAGGTCACTGCTATCGATGATGGCTGGGTTTATAAGATTTATTCTTGCCAAAGTTGCGGCGATCATTATATTTTGGAGTTCGAGCGTCAAGATCCTATTACGGGTTAACAGTGTCTCGTAGAGGTGGGAGGTGTTAATTTCCTCCTTCCTATTTACCCTCAGCAGCTGGTTAACCGTCTCAGTAAGGGTATTTATTTGTGTCTGTGTTTTTGAGTTGATTGAAATCTGCCTATTGTTCGCGTTTATTAGGTCATATTCGATCTGTCGAGTTTGTTGTAGGTCGTCAAAGTCTGGTGTTCCTGCGATGACTTTTAAGGCCGTCCCTAGAATATTTAAGCTCCTGGCCTGCCTGTGGTGAACTCTCAAGGCATCGGTTAGTGTCCGCAAGTGTTCTGTGTCTGTCTCTAGGATTTTTCTCATGTGTGTTTGAGGGAACAAGTCCGTCATTTCTATGGTCTCCTGAATGTATCGTTCGTATATTGATAGGTTTGTCGAGTGTCGTACGTAGAAGTATTCCTCCCAAACTGCTGTCCTTCCGTCAACTACAGGAATGTAGTCAGCATGTGAGTAATCGGTTATTGTTGCGCTAGCCAGCGCTGCCGTTGTTACGATCACGAAGATGTATTGAAGGAGGGCCCTAGTGGAAAATAAAAGGTAAAACTTATTAACTACAAAATTCCAGAACCCATAAACTATGCTAATTAATCTTAAATGTTCACCTCAGGTTGTCCTTATGGACCACCCTCCCCTTTATGAGAACAGTAGTACCCAAATCTGCCTGTACTTTGTTCTCGACGCATAAAGGCGTGAGCTTATCGCCCAGCCTTCTGTTGCTTTTTACGAGGACCCTTTCGCCTACGTCAAACACCCTGTTTCGCCGGCTCGGGTTGTTTCGCTCCAGCTGCTCTTGTTGAGCCTTTACAAGCTTTTGGCAAATTTCTGCACTGAGGTCTGAGTCCGCGTGTATTACTTCGACTGGCTTCCTGTTTGTGACTGAATGAAATGTTTTGTTATATTCTATGGTTGCTTGCAGGATTAGGTCGATCGTGTTTTCGATCTTCCTCTGTATTTTTAGGCACCTAGCGATTTCCACCAAGGTACTGTGAAACCGCTCCACTTGCCCATTTGAAGTGCTGTGCAAGGGTGGAGCATTGGCGATATCGATGTCAAACTGGTTTTTTAAGGTTGACCGGATGATCTCGGAATTAAACGCTGCTTCATTATCGCAGTAAATCCATTTAATTCCGGGGAAAAAGTTTACAATCTGCAGGATCTGGGGTTTGACATCCGCGATGGTGCGGGAAGAAATTGGTTGTACCAAAGCAAATTTTGAGAATTTATCGACGGCCGTTAAAAAAAATTTCCCAGCCGTCGAAAAAATGTCTATGTGTACCATTTCCCCTACCCGTGAAGGTATCGGTGTGGTTCCGAGTTCCTGTTTTTTTGGGTGCCTGTCATACTTGGACTTGGCACATGTCCGACAGTTGATCACCACTTCCGCTGCTATCTTTCCCATTTTCGGGAAGTAATAGTCGCGGAGTACCTGCTTTACATTTTCTTGGGCTGCTCTGTGCGCCCTATTATGTTCAGTGGTTATTATTTCGGTTTTTTCGTCGTCGTTAGTGATGTCACTGACCATGGTTTTGCAGTACCAAAATTTGGTAGAAGGAAAAGCTTCGACCAGGTCGTTTTGCAAGAAGGCCAATACTGGTAAATTACAATGTATTGCATTTACCTGTTCTGGTTGTATGACTTCTTTAACCGCCTCAAGTAGCCCTTCCCGCGTGACAAAATTGAGAATGTGTCTCGTTTTTTCCCGGAATAGGACAATGAGTTGCTTTGATGGGGAATCTGCCTCTTCCAGGACTATCTGATTCCTGAAGCAGTTAAGGGGCCTGTCAGAAGTCTGGATTGTGTGAGTGAGGGAGACCTCACTGTGGGTGGTTGCCGCGTATGACCAGCTGGCACTCTCCAAGGCGTTAAGACTTTGCCGCGAGAGCGCATCTGCAACATAGTTGTCTCTGCCTGGTTTGTAAAAGACTCTCGCCCCAGATTCTTCGATTCGCGCTTTCCAGCGCTTTATCTTGGAGTTCGGGTTTTTGTCTGAGACCGCAAATATGAGAGGCTGATGATCTGTGTAGATGTTTATGTCACTCTTACCGTAAAGGTAGTGACGAAGTGTGTCTAATGCCCATATTATGGCTAGGAGCTCTCTCTCATTCGTTGCGTAGTTAGTCTCGCTGTCTTTTAAGGTCCTCGAAATCATTGTGATGGGACGGTTTTTTTGGGACAGCACCGCGCCTATGCCGGTGGATGACGCGTCTGTGGTCAGGTCGAATGGGAGGCTAAAGTCAGGATAGTGAAGTATGACGTCTTCCGACGCCAAAATGTTTCTAAGCTTGTCAAAAGCTTGTTTCTGGGTCTCGTCAAATTCTACGCAAATCGATTTTGAGCGTTGCTTGCTGACTTTGCCGTTCTCCCCTTTAAGTATATTTGTAATGGGTCGAGCTATTTGGGCAAAGCCTTTAATAAAACACCTATAGTAACTTGCAAGCCCCAGGAAGGACCTTACTTCAAAAAGAGTGGAGGGTTGCCTGAAATCCTGTATGGACTTGACCTTGTCAGGGCTTGTTCTGGTGCCTTCTGTAGACACAACGAATCCCAGAAATTCGACGCTTTCCTTGAAAAACTGCGATTTCTCCCTGGACACCCTCATGTTTGCAACATAGAGGCTTTCAAGAATACTGTCAATGTCTTTGACATGTTCGTCTTTACTTCTGGAAAAAACAATAACATCGTCTACATAGACATAGCATATCTTTCCGATATGCTCACGCAGTACATCATCTATGGCCCGTTGGAATATGCTTGATGCATTCCTAAGGCCAAATGGTAACCGGCAAAATTCGTATTTGCCCCCGTTTACAGAAAATGAGGTTTTTTCTCTGTCACGTTCAGCGAGCGTGATCTGATGGTACCCTGACTTTAAGTCCAGGGTAGTGAAATACTTTGCCTTTCCCAAGTTCGACAGTATCATGGAGATGCTAGGCATCGGATATCTGTCCGCAACAGTTTTTGCGTTTAACTTTCGAAAGTCGATGACAAGCCTTTTTTGCTAGCACCTGTGTCATCAAGTCCTTTCTTTCCTACAACCCAGATAGGGTTGTTGTAGGGGGATCTTGAAGGGCGAATAATTTGGTTTTTTAAAAGCTCCTTGACTTCTTCATTGACGAAGTCGGTGGAGCCTACAGGGAAGGGGTACATTTTCGAATATACCGGCTCGTCATCTTCGGTCTTAATGGTTGCCACTACCGCTGTGTTAAACGGCAGAATTTCCTCTGGGTCTGCAAAGGCCTTTATTCGGATAGCCATCATGTTTAGAAAAGCCTCCTTTACAGCTGGTGGTACTACGATATCATTTACTCTTGTGAAATTTACGCTGGGGCACTTGTGGAACAGAATATTTTCTGATCCCCTAGCCAAGTGAAGTTTCTTCGACTTCAAGTCAATGCTAGCGCCAGCTTCAGTTAACGTGTCGAGCCCTAAATTGCCGTCAAACGTTGCCAGTTCTGGCAGAATGAAGAACGGGCTTTTGACACCGAAGATGGTGAGAGAGCATTTTCGCTCGACTTTGTTGAATCCATGTAGGGATTTTACAATGAATGGGGCTTCTACTGCGACCACTCCTTGAAGATCTTTTAGGGGCTTGATGTAATTTTTCGCCGCCCCTGTATCTATGAGGAATTTTAGTACCTTCCCTGCTACTGTTCGCCTGACGAACGGGAGCAGGGATTCCCCCCTAAAAAATTGACTGTATCAATCCCGAATCCTGCATTTTCTTCATCGTCAATCTCAGCAACCGCTTCCGAAGCTAGCTGCTCATACTCTCTTTGGTATTGGCCTGAGTTTTCCTGTGTGAGGTTGTTGATGTTCTGCCGACGTTGGTCAGAGAATCTCTGGGACCCAGCCGATTTCTTAAGTGTACCTTGCTGGTGATTGTTGGCGAGGGTTGTCGAGCCAGGGGAGCCTACTTTGTACCCCTGATGTTTTTGAAAATTTGTTGGTTGGCGGAATTTGGAAGAGGACGGATCAACATCCATTTTCTCAACCTGGTCGTGGCCACGGTGACCATTCCCATGTTGGCTACCATAGTCCCGCGTATAGAATGGGTTTTTTCCTTTTCTATATTGGTCGGACTCACTGTGTCCGCCCTGCTTGTAGTTTGTTCGTTTTTGGATCTTCTCATCCAGAGCTTTTGCGTAATTTGCCGCAAAAGCATGCCTATCATGGTTGGCTTCAAGCTCTTGAGCCAAGGCTAGCGCCGATGGCAAGTCCTTAGGACGAGCCGAAAATAGTACATCAGTAAGATTTTTTCTAAGTCCTGAGATGAATACGCGAAGCGCGTCATCCCAATATTTGTCATTGAGGGTTTGCGCTCTTGCGGCGTCTTGGGACATGATCGCTTTGTTTGTAAGCAATGTCAATTTCTTTTCCACCTCCTCGTAAAATTGCACAATGGTCATGCTACCTTGGCGTAGAGTTGCCAGTTCCTGCTCTAGCAAGTGCAACGGACGTTTGTCCGAGTAGGTAAAATCGAGCCGGCTAATGATAGCATCGACATTTAATACAGTACCGAACGAGGCCAAGAGTGCGTTTGCGGGGCCTTTAACTTTATTTCGGATTATGAGGACTGCCTGATAATGCTTCGAACTACTTCCAACATATTGCTCCAGAGTTCCATCGAACTCCGGTAGCGTTTTCACTGCATCCAGTGACTCGTCGCAGCCCACTGTTCTGTCCAGTGTGACTGGCTCATAGGCCTTGACCTTGGGTGCCGAGATTGTTCCGGCCTGTAACTGGGTTGTGACCGACCGTAGTTTTTGTTCAAAGTCAGTTTTTTGAACCTCTAACGCAGAGCTAACTGCAGATGCAATTATGGCCTGCAAATGCGAAGCGTCCATCTTGTCTATTTGTTTTTTAATGTCTTCCCGGTCGTTGTCGCAAGTCAGTGTCAGGCTGTCCAGTAGTGTCAGCAATTCGCTCACTTGAGTGTCAAAGTCAGATTCATTCATGCACAAACTATATTTTCGCTGCCCCCCAGACAGTAATGCAAATTTATTATTGTACGGTCCCGCTGCTGTTACCGCAAAAAAGGCAGAGAGAGACCACACAAAATTCCGAGAAAAATGACGCTCGCACGTGTCCAAGTTAAGAAACAAACTTGGTTTTACTTTCTGTTTTTATTTTTGCTTTTATTTGTTTATTCTTATGTTCGCCAGCCAACCTCGTGGAACAAAATTCAAAAATTCTACTTAACGGCGATAACTTGAACAAAAATTCCACTTACATGTTTTATTAACTAAATTTTATTCTTCTGTTTTAGTTTCCTTTCTCTGCTGGCAAGATGTTTTGATGTTTTCAGCTTTTCTTGAGGCGAGGGATGGGCCCTTCAGCCTGTTTTCCTTTGTAGTTTAATTATGTTGGTTTAGGCGAGGGATCGGCCCTTCAGCCTATTTTTCCTTTTGTAGATCTCGAACTAAGCGAGGGATGGCCCTTCAGCTTATCTTCTTGTGTTTTCCGAGTTTTCACAGTCGGCGTTGCCTCCGTGGCTGTAGTATCTCACTTTTACTGCTCGTAGCGGGTATCCTCGACCGCGCTAAGCTTTAGTTTTAACAACACAGGTATAGTGGGCGGTGTCTCCACACTTATACCTTATTTTTCACTGCTTATAGCGGGTATCCTCGACCGCGCTAAGCTTTACACTTTGTATTTGTTTTAACAAAACAGGTATAGTGGGCGTTGTCTCCGCACTTATACCTTACTATACCCGTACTCAAAAAGAGTTAAGGGGTATAGTTCCTTCTCGTTTTTCACTGCTTATAGCGGGTGTCATCGACCGCGCTAAGCTTCTCACTTATTTTTCACTGCTTGTAGCGGGTATCATCGACCGCGCTAAGCTTTTCGATTTTCGTTTGTTTTCTTTTTTTTTTTTTTACAAAAAAAAAGAACAAGTACAGCGGGCGTTGCCTCCGCACTGTACCTTATTTTCACTTTATAACTTCACTAGCAGATCCAGCAGAGCGGGCGTTGTCTCCTCACTGCACTGTACTGCTCACTATATTTGTTTGCCGGGTCGCGAATACGAAACGACGTTGGGCGCCAGTAATATTTAAGTTCCCTCCGATGCGATATTAATTACACGGATGGAGGTTAAGTTTTATTGAGATTACTTTATTAATGGAGTAGTATATTGATATTATTTTATTATTCGAGTATTTTTCCGAAGCTGGCAAGACAAGTTCATCCAGCTCGGTGTTATGGTAAAAACTAAACTATTCTAATTCAGCCCGGCGACCACGAGCCCTTTGCTGTCGGTCGCGACGCCGGCGCAGCGCAGCATAAAAACGCTGACACCAGTGCAGGTGTTCGAGTGGGATCGCCCACGAACGTCCGATCCCACGCCTAACAAAGTGCAAACTTGGCAGATATTCTTCCGCCCAGTGTACAATTGGTTAGCACTCGTTAACTTATATGTCTCGTAAATGCATCGTCAAATTTTTTTCAAATTTTGTAGCTACATTTAATCGTTCAGAATCGAAAATCACCATCAGTAATCTCGGTTGTGCTCTGCAAGCTCAGCAGGAAAAGGTGCAGCTCAGTCATACGGTCCCTTACGGGTCATTGGTTAATAGACACACATGCAAACAGGCTGGGTGCCCCCTATAACGACTTCTGTCGTAGCTGCAGAGATGAGGACGAGGAAAAGACGGTGGAACACCTGTCCGGCTCTCAGCAGAAGGAGACTTCAATACTTGGGAGCACCTTTCTTAATTGACATTTCAGACATGTCTGCAATGGGTCTCAGAAGGATCGCAAACTTCATAAGGGCATCCGGATGGGACAACGGATAACATAGAGTCTCATAAGGGAAGGGGGAATTGTTCTTTGCGGTATCACAACGGGCCGAAACCGGCCTATGTGTGTCGGATTCCTGGCGATCCCGACAGCTGCCTCAACCTAACCTAGCCTAATCTCGGTTGTGATTTTTCTGAAATAAATTACATTTTGAACACACCTGCGATGTCAGTAGCACAAAAAGTGTCAATGATATAAAATGTCAGCGCACCAAATTCAAGTTATTAATAGAGTTGTAATACTTCAAAAAAGGGATACAATCTATAATTTTATTTGTTTTCAAAAAGTGAACAAAAATAGTTTTCGGGTTAAATAAAATTTACTTTATTACTTCCATCCTTAAGCCTAGTACTCAGTTCCGAAAAACACCTCGCGAACAGAATCAGGGTTGATATTCGTATGAAACCGATAAGACATTTTTTTGGTCGAAAACTGTTTTCTAGGCTCTGTACTCAGTTCAAGAAAAACAGGGTCGGTATATACTAGAAAAGTATCCGATAGTATTTGCTGGTATTGCTGGTATGTTTCTACTAGAGCCCTGCATGAACGGGCAAATGAATCGATTCGCAGTGATTCGGCATTCGCTTCGTCCGATCCAATTGAATTAGCGATTCCGGCTTTCTCAGTGATTCGAATCATACGCCCAAAATGGACCGAACGGATCATGATTCATACTTTTTACTGTCAGATCCGAGCAGTTCAGTTTTTTCTCTCTTTTACTCTCCACTTGATTTTCAGGTAGAGAGAACGAGAAAGCAATACACAAATTTGTCAGTTTTCTTGCCGTGCTTTCGGGGTGGAAATCTGTAGTTGTGTGTGTGCCTTTCTGTGCCTGTGTGTGTACGTCAACAGTGCGTGCTACGCATACTTACGTATAAGATCTTGCCTTTGAGCAGGGCTCGCACACACACTCTGACATGTTTTTTTAGTGAGGCCTGCGGAAGAAACCGGTTTGTTGCTTTTACACTGCGACCGCAAGAGCCGAAGTCGCATTGCCGAAGCCACACCACACGAAGGGTCGCTGCCTTTCGGTACGTGTGCCGGCAGCGACGTGGCAGCGCCTGTTCCTTTGAGTAAGAAAACAACAATTTCGGTTACAAATACAGTCAAAAAATGCACAAGTATTTGGTTCTGTGCGTCCGCTTTTTTTCGTAATACTGTACATGTGCACGCATACAAAGGAAGATTCTTCGTAGTATGTTTTGAATCAGTTTTTGAATCATGCGACGAATCTTGCTGATATTGATTCGCAGTGCTCTGATCCGGTTTTTTAGTGATTCGGGTGATTCGAATCTGACTGAAGCGATGATTCGTAATGATCAAACGCATTGAAGGGGCATGAGTATACTGTGATTTTTTGAATCATGTGGATTCGTGCAGGGCTCTAGTTTCTACCCCCCTGTAAAGTTATATCAATTTGATATAAGTTGCCAGCAAACTCGAAGCAACCATTGCAATATGAGATCAGAAAACCAAATGAAATATTGAAATAATGAAGAAAAATAGAAACTAATTAATGCAGCAGTATATGAAGGACAATTATATGGATATTATAATATATTATTTTTTATTAATTTTCATGAATATAAATCAAATATGGTTTTTAAACATATTGTCTTCACGGAGGCGTCGCCATCTGCTGCTGCTGATAGTCAGACAAACTACCTTGCCAATAAAATATTGGGGAGCCCAGGATATGCCTGGGGAAGAACGACCCCAGCCGAAGAAGTGCATTTCATTAACTTTTAACACAACTAAGCATCTGTCTAAGCAGTGTAACCGTACGGAATGCAGTGCACACCTCTGGTCACACACACATGGCCGCTAGCGAATTATATGACATGAGTTTGCCAGCAAACAGTTTTTGGATCTGAGTACTAGGCTTTAAGCTACAAAATGTTTTACTACAAGTTTAAAAAAGTCAACCAGAAGAGCAGACTTTTTCTAAAGTGTTGAGCAACTTAAAAACCTACTTCCAAATTTGTGTAACGTAACAGTAAATTTGAGACGTTCATAACTCTTAAATAACAACGCGTGCAGAAAAATCTTTTTGAACATAAAATCTCAATACAAGTTTTAAAGTTTGAATGCAAATAAAATAAATATTAAAAGTACACAGTTTCATGTTTTTTGCGACAATATCCGTCAAAATATGCGTGCGAATGTAACGTAATAGCCTTTTCACACTGGGCGCGTTTCCTATCGATATCGGAAGAAGACGCAATGAAGCAGAAAAGGCGTTCACATTGGCAGACGTGCGTCTTTAGAACAGCAGATTTGGGTGCTTGCTGACAAGGAAATCAAATTTTGGGAAATTAACATAATAATGCAAGACGACAAGAAAATGGACGAAAGAGAATTGATTCTCATATTTATTTATTATTTTCAGGTATTTCTTTGTAGAGTTTGTGGGAGTTCTTCTTCAAACCATGAAAACCATCGATGTTCTTCTCCAGCAGTATCTTAATGGCCTCAGGGGGTCACAAAAATGTCGTAAACAATCAGTTTAAAGTATTTTATTTAATGATTTTAGGTATATTTTTACCTTTTCGCACAACCTTAAAATTTTGCGCCAAAATTTGATTTTTGATCTACAAGTTTTTGTTGTTATTAGTTGTGATAGTTGCGCTGATAGGCAGAAAAGCGCAAAAGCATTCAAATATTTCGAATAGACGCACATGCATCCGAAAGCGACGCCACTTTTTTCCACCACTAGAGCCCTATGCTTAACCTATGTAAAAACGAGATGGAACGTGAGTCGTTTCTAGTCGCGACTCTACTTTTATACCCGTACTCAGTCAGTATATAAACTTGTGAGCTTATAATTGAAATTTAAAAAAAATTTAAAATTTTTACATTTTACATATTTTTGCTACATTTGTTAACTACATCTACATGTAAAATGTAGATAATACATCTAGAACAAATATTCTACATCTACCATTTAGATTCTACATCTCCGCTAGGGGTTACTCGCGCATTGCACAGGGCAGAGTGTGTGCGAGCGAGACAGAGAATGAATATCGTCAGCAACGCCAGAGGAGGTGGGCGAAGCAACTGAAAATTAATTTCTTTATTCTGGCCATAATAATGATCCGATCGGTACCAGATTTAGCAATCTGGTAGATATGGATATTGCCTTCCCAGTGATGACGAGATACTGCCAAGTACATGGGCGTATACATCCAGATGATCATCAGAAATCCGGGACTTGATGTGGAGTTTGCTGCATCCCCTTGTGGTGTCAGCTTTTACTGACGAGATTCCTGAAACCAGAATGCGTGAGTGTGAACGTGCCAAGCCAAGAGCGTGAATGCAGCGTTCCGATACATAGGAGAGTTCTGAGCCAGAATCCAATAAGAGGCGACAGGTTATGTATTCTCCCTTCGCGTTTTGAACAGAAACCATGGCCGTGGGTAATGTGCTTCTGCTCAATCCATTTGTTAGTGTAGATGTTGCAGTGCCTTGCGCACATACAACCGAAGATGTACCCTCTGCTTGGGCAACGTGACTTGAAGTCACAGCAGTGTTGCGATGAGCGTTTGAATTTGTTCCATACTCCTCTTCAGCTTGAGCACAGCTCCCGATAGTGCCCGACGTAGTACCTAGTGAATGTAGCAACGTGTGGTGATGACCTTTGCAGTGTTTGCATGTGTATTTTGATTTACACTTGCTGCTTAAATGACCAGGTTTCATACAGTTGTAACATAAAGCCTTGTCTTTTACAAAAGATCGTCGTTGCTGTCATGTCCAAAAATTGTGAACAGCCATACAGAATGTGTTCTGTCGAATGGCATTTGGTGCAGTTGCTGCTTTCAACCGCCACCATCGAATGTGTGAACCGTTTTGGTTTGTCCCCTTGAGTAGCTGTTTTGCCGACAGACACACGCTCCCCTTTGCTCAATTCCAATTCCTCGCAACGATCATCCAAGAACTTGAAGAAGTCGTCGAGAGTTGGTGAGTCTTTGTCCATACTGCGTTCAATCCACCTGCGCCTCGTGTCAGCGTCAAGTTTCTCCAGTGCCAGATAGATGACCCAACAGTCGCGTCCCGTTTGGTTTACAGCATCCAGACCATACTCCTCTTCAGCTTGAGCAAAGCTCCCGATAGTGCCCGACGTAGTACCTTGTGAATGTAGCAACGTGTGGTGATGACCTTTGCAGTGTTTGCATGTGTATTTTGATTTACACTTGCTGCTTAAATGACCAGGTTTCATACAGTTGTAACATAAAGCCTTGTCTTTTACAAAAGATCGTCGTTGCTGTCATGTCCAAAAATTGTGAACAGCCATACAGAATGTGTTCTGTCGAACAACGTAGTACTGTGGATGCCACAGATTTTCGTCCTTTGCGAAGGCGGAGTGGGGCGTGGCACAATTTAGAAAGACACTTGATTCAGTGTGATATCACATGAGTCTGGAAACAAAATTTGGTTGCTCTAGTTTTTATAGTCTCTGAGAACGAGGCGTCAAACAAGAAGGACAGACGGACAGACGGAAGGACGGACAGACATGGCTCTATCGACTCGGCTATTGATACTGATCAAGAATATATAGACTTTATGGGGTCGGAAAATTTTCCTTCTCTGCGTTACACACAGTATACATAGTATACATACAGTATATATAGTATAAATACAGTATACCCCTTAACTCTTTTTGAGTACGGGTATAAAAACTGCGTCTCCGGCAAGACGCAAAGAAGCGCAACCCCAGTCTGAACAGCCTATAACAGTGCGCGATGTTGCCCGTATGTATTTTTCATTGGGCGGGCAAAAAATTAAAATTTTTGCTTACATTTAGATATTTTAGATTTAATACGTAAGTGCCGGCATTTATACCGAAGCCAATGATTGCCGCATGCTATCTCTTTTTAATTTGGTATCGCTGTTCGCAAAAGGGACGAATTGATTTTTTGGTTCATGCGGGGAGGTGATCTCTCAATGTTGCTCGCACTGGTCATGAGAGACGGGAAAAACATATAGAGAAACCACGTCCGCTAGTTATGTTATAATTTTAATTGTTACTTTTCCACCTAATGATCTATTTGATTCGAATTTCATAATAGTCTATGATTCCATATTTCCGCAACTGTGTTTCATTCCTTTTAACATCTGTCTCTCTCGGTTCTACCACCAACACCTGTCGTTATCTCACGCTCCACTGCGCTACAGGGCGCACAATGCACGATGAAGAGTGTGTGAGAGAGAGAGTTTACATGGCAAAGACATTTTCTGTCATAATATTATTTTTTATTTTGATATAGGCCGAAGCGCGTCTTGCCGCACGTCGCCAAGCCCGTGCTGAAGCTCGCGAGATACGTATGAGAGAGCTTGAACGTCAACAAAAGGAACAGGAACAAAATGCTGACCGTGTATTTGATATGCAAAACTCAAGTGCCAGTTTTGGTAGTGACTCAATCTCAGCACATCCTGCACGTCTCGTATTTAACGGATTATTAAATATTACTCGAACCACGGCATCCCGACGCAGTAGTGAAGATTCTTTGGAGGATGAAAGTAGAAGCTTACGTGACTTCAAGTATGAACTTAAAGTAGGTAGCCAAATTTTAAGTTTCACTTTTAATATTGTAATTATGCATTTTTTCTTTTAGGATGTCGAAGAACGTTTCCGTAAAGCTATGATAACGAATGCACAGCTAGACAATGATCGTGCATCACAAACGTACGAAGTAAAATTGCTTAAGGACAAATGTGAAACCATGCAAGAGGCATTTTCACAGCTACAGCGCGAGTTTAAAGAGAAGTCGCGTGACTGCAACACTATTAAACGAAACTTAGACCGCACCACTCTTGAGCTTAAGCTAGTTCAAGGTCAACTTAGCGAGCGAGATTCATTGATTGCAGAGCAGGGCCTTCTGATTGTTGCAATTGAAAATGCCGATGGCAGTGATGCCAAGCGAGCTCTAGTCAGTGTTGAAAACGCTAATGTTTTGGCGTCCGTTCAGGGTTCTTTAGGTGATTGTTTTTTCGTCATGCAAATCAAATGACTAAAGTACCAATTCATATACTGTATTGTATTTCAGATGTAAGAATACAAAAATTTTGCGATGAAAAACAGCAATTACTATCTGAAGTGCAAAAGCTGCAAAAAATGATTAAAGAGTATAAAAGCCAAGGAATCGTTGGGCGTGGCAGTTTGTCACCGGGTCCTTTTGGTAAAGACAACGATTATGAGGCTCAAAGTATGCAAACAATTAATAATTGTTTTCTTAGTTTAATTCACTGTTTTATTCCGCAGGGGAAGCAAACAAAATCATATCAGACTATAAATATAAGCTACAAAAGGCTGAACAAGAAATGGCTAATCTACAATCGAGCTTAGCACGTTCAGAGACGCAAGTTATTCGATACAAAAGTACCGCAGAAGCCGCCGAGAAGGCAGAAGCAGAATTAAAAGTGGAACGCCGTAAGCTACAACGTGAGGTAAGCTATTTTATAATAAGTTGAAAGAAAATATCAATTGACAGTTCTATAAATAAGATCCATCTGATGGTAGAGAAATTTAATTTTTCTTCAATTTGAAACCCTTTGTTCTTCCAAATGTTGGCCGCTCTACTTTCACCTATCCCAACAAACTTACTTCCTCTCTTTAGTTACCTACAAGAATGCTGAGACTTGCGTA
This sequence comes from Drosophila subsilvestris, assembly GCA_035043285.1. Taxonomy (NCBI): domain Eukaryota; kingdom Metazoa; phylum Arthropoda; class Insecta; order Diptera; family Drosophilidae; genus Drosophila; species Drosophila subsilvestris. The sequence continues at coordinate 8,297 of JAWNNB010000732.1, read as the reverse complement.
GTAAGCTCAGCACTCTCATTCGGGAGAGTCTTACATTTTCGTCCCACGTTATTGTGTTTGCCGAGACCTGGTTAAAGCCGGACATTCGTAGTTCTGAAGTTGGTACACAATCTTAAGAAATGACTCTTCGTCTCGACTTGGAGAAGGGGTCCTCATTCACGTCGGAACAACAAGGAATTCCGTTGCGTAAAATTGATGCTACCAGGCTTTTCATTACTTGCTCGTGTATTCCACCTTCTTCTGATATCGTAATATACATATAAGCATCACCTGTCCGCTTTAAAAACTGTTTCATACTCGCCATCAGATAAAGACCATATGATTGTTTTACGTGGTTTCAACTTGCCAAGTGTCGGTCGATACTACTGTATTGGATTGAGGGAGTTTTGTTATTGGTCCGCTCTGTACTTGTGCACCGACGTTTTTTTTAAACTATGTTTGGACGTTGATATGCAATGACTGCGTCATCAATTGGCCCATGCGACACCAAGCCGAAGCCTGTTACGTGCGGGATCCAGGCAGACGCGGCCCGCCTCCCGTCCAACCGATCGCGAACATTCAGGAAAGATAGGTGTTAGACTAATAGTCAAAGGGTGTCATAAAGGTAAAACAATTTTGAAAATCTGTTTTATATTGACCTTTCTACCACTTGAAATGCGAACGACTGTCCCGTTCGCCTTCAGAGAAATACCCATATGCATAAAATATGCCAAAACATATGCACAACATGCAAAATTCGCAAAAAATATGAGCTAATCCTGCGTTACGGGCGTTAGCTTCGTACCCAACTTTGAACGCCAGTCACATTTGGTATATTTTCATGGGAGTTCTTTTGGGAGTTCTTTTAAACTTACTTTAAAATAAAAGGTTAATTTAAAACATTAATTTACAATTTTCAATGAAACTAAAATATATGAATAAATATACATATTTCTTAAAACCCGACAGCATCGTGAAATTTTGGAAAAACTGGAAGAAGCAGAGACAGCTAATAACCATTTATTGAAACGACTTGATAAATTAAAAAATGCGAAAAGTGCCATTCTTAAGGACCTATGATGTCAAATCGCATAGATATCATCAACCCCAGCAACGACGGAGACGCTACCGAGGGCATATACAATACTTGATCAATATAACGTAAATACTGCAAGTACAATTGTTTAAAGCTCTGTTTAAATAATCATAATAAATTAAAAATTTGTAATTAAATAATACCTTCAAAAACATAAAAGTAAGCTTTTTATAACAGGTACTCGAAGCTCTTTTAAATGTAAATTCATATTTTTATGTACGAAAAAAAATAAAAATGCTTATATTGCTTTTATTAATATATTCCATTGTCGAGGAAAGGGCTATATGAGAATCAAGTAAAATGCAACAAAGTAAATTCATGCACATGTTAAGATAAATTTATTCGACAAAAAGATAAGGAAAATTACAATCATACTAAAAAGTGCTGTTACGTTTAAGAATTTAAAACAGACTTCTTACTAAGATTTGATATTCATTTTTAGCAATGATATCGGTATACTATTATATGGAGCTTTTGTTATCCAAATTGTATGACAATGACATTTACTTAAACGTACTAACACTGCGCTTCATTAGATTAGCGTACGTACCCTTTAACTTTCTCATTGATTTGTTGATTATCAATGTTATCAATCAATTTCAAGTTCATTTTAATTTTCCTTAAAAAATAACAACAATAAATACGTTAAAACTAAGAGAATATTTAAATTAGTTTTTATGTAAAGTATGCATACGAAATGTAACTTAAGTTAAGAGAAAAAAGGAAAAATAAAAAATCTAATATCTTTTAGTGTTTAAAGTGAAGTTTAAAGATAACACTATTCGAAAAAAAACTGAACTTTTTTTTCGTTTCGAACCAAACCGACTTTTTATGAGAGATTGGAAGCTTTAAATTTGTTTGAAGAATTATGGTTTTTTTTCTATGGCAGAACTTTTTTTGAACAATTTTTGAAGTCTGTTTTTTTTTTAAATCTATTTTTAGAGGTAGCGCTTCTCTTTTTCACATAACTTAAGTATCTTACATTTGGTTGTAATGAGCTTTGCCATTCTGAAAAGCTACGAAATGCAGCTATAAGTTCAACCTTAACCCTTTGTGATTTCAGCTTACCGTTTTGAAAATACAAAGCTTTCAAATGCAAAAATTATCATTTCTTGCGGTATTTTTCACGAAATTTTTACTTTAAAAACTCATGAAAAGTCGAAAATCCTGTCCTTTATTTTTTGTGTATATATTAGAGCCCTGCATGAACGAGCAACCGAATCGATTCGCAGTGATTCGGTATTCGCTTCGTCCGATCCAATTGAATCAGTGATTCGGCTTTCTCAGTGATTTGAATCGCACTCCCAAAACGGACCGAACGAAGCATGTTTCGTAATTTTTACTGTGTCAGATCCGAACAGTTCGGTTTTTTCTCTCTACTTGATTTTCTGGTAGAGCGAACGAGAAAGCAATACACAAATTTTGCTGATTTTTTGCTTTGTCCTCGGCCTGAAAATATTTATTTGTGTGTGTGACTTTCTGTGGCTGTGTGTTTACGTTAACGGTGCGTTGCCTAGCACGCTTACGCATAAGCGCGCAGTGGAATATTCTGCAATACACACACATACACAACAATAATCCCACACTCCGTATGCGCAATATTGTAGAACATACACTATAAACTATACTAGAAACTATACTTTTTTAATATGGTCGCACTGTTTCGGTGCGAATTGGGCTAATTCCCGGAATTAATTAGCTTTCTGGGAAGAATTGTGGATTGTTTTATTGCTTAGACTGCAAAAGCGGCTGGTCAATAAAATAGGTGCATGAGCCAAAACAGTAATTTGCAGTTTATCAAGATAATTATTTGGTTGGAGAAAGAAAGGTATTGGGAAAATATAACAAAATGGTGACTTAACAACCATTAAAATTGTATTAGATGGGCCGTGGGCGTCACTGCAGTGCGGAGGAGAGAAGGATCATTCCACGACTTCGAGATGAAGGAAATATCTATAAATCCATTGCCAGGCTATTGAAACGATCTCACAACTTCGTAACCAATGCCTTAAAACCGGAAAAAATTGGTGAAACTCGCGGAGCACCAAGAAAATCATCATCTAGACCGATGATCGCATGGTTCAGTTGGCCCATTGAAGTCTTCCAGGACGATTGCCAACGAAATTGGGAATATTGTGTCATCACGGACCGTTCGGCGACGATTAGCAATAGCAAACCTACCAGGTAGGATTGCTCGCAGGGTTCCTTTGCTTCGGTCGGCAACTTTACAGATGAGGAAAAAATTTGCACTAGATCGTAGAACCTGGTGCGGACCGGAGGGTGAGAAAAAATGGCGTAATATCCTCTGGAGTGACGAAACCAAGATAAATTTATTTGGAAATTATGTTAAAAGGAATTTTCGTCGTCCGAAAGGCAAAGAATTTGATCCCAGGTACACATGTAAAACTATGAAACATGGAGGTGGTAGCCTAATGGTATGGGGCTGCTTTTCATGGTATGGTGTTGGTCCGATTCATCGTATTGACAGATTCGTGTACAAGGATCTATTGGAGACGGTGTTGCTACCATATGCCGAGGATAATATGCCACTTTTATGGAAGTTCCAACAGGATAATGACCCGAAGCACGCCTCTCGAGTAGTAAAGGATTGGTTCCGAGAGAAAACTTTTGATGTTCTTGAGTGGACAAGTCAATCCCCGGACCTCAATCCCATCGAGAATCTCTGGGGTGAACTCAAAAGAGAGGTCGGAAAGACTTTTTGTCAAAATAAAAATCAACTTTGGGATATTGTCCAAAGAACATGGTACAACATTCCAATTGGAACATGTCGCAAGTTAAAATCCTCCCTGCCAAGACGAATGGAGAAAGTCCTGCAAAATAAGGGCGGTTATACCGGGAATTAACTGCCAGATACTCAATTTAATTTAATACAAGACCAAAAATAGTAAAATATCGATTTAATTTAAACATTAATCTTCGTACACCTACTGTCTACTGTCCAGGCAAAAATTGGCTTTAATTACAAATTAACGCAACGCAATTTAAAGTTGTCCAAAATCCAAATGTTTTTTTATGGAATAATAGGATACATATTCAAGCTTCAAAAGATATGAGCAGTATGGTTTTACGGTTGTTTGTTTGTTCTTGGCAGAAGCTAGCCTACACGTACCTCTTGCTTTCAATTATTCTTGAAAAAAAGGGTATTTTACATGGTCAAAAAAGTGGGCAAAACAGTCATTACAGTATTTAGCGCTTAGCCAATATTAAAATTTGTTCCATTTTCCATTATTTAAGATACAAATAATACTTGTAAGTTGTGTAATATATATTAAAAAATTTGAACTAAACACTGTGTGTAACGTCCGTAACGGAAAAAAGGGTTTTTTGAATTTAACAGAATGAATTTTAACAATTTTGTTTTCCAAACAAGCTTTATAAACAGCGTTTCTTATGCACTTTAATCTAATGAAAAAAAAAAATAGCTTAACACATTATTTTGAAAAATACTTATGGGAAAGTGTGTAACGTCCGTAACGGCATGAAGACTCAAAAATTTGATTGTGATATTATGAGGTGAAAGTAGGTTTTTATTATGGATTTTCACCTGCTGAATCTGAATCTGGGCTTTGAATTGCTCTAGTGTGCCGAGAATCCGAAAAACTTAACCTCAAAGGAACAAAAAGTGTGTTTAAATATCATGCGATCCCCAAAGATCTCCCCAAACATGAAATACAATAGTAATGAAATATTTTATGCATTTTTTGTAAGTAATAAATTAATAATTGGAAGGTTACAAAGATTTGTAAATACATTAATATTTTCTATTTATTTATTTATTATTCTATTGATGGAAAAAGTGTAACGTCCGTAACGTAACGTCCGTAACAGACAAAAATTAAGATTTCTTTTCAACGGGACTACTTATCATTATTTTCTTTGCTGGATTAATATGGTCATATATTCCACTTAATTTGTTGTATATAAACTTTGTTTTGTTTATTATGAAAAATTCACTAAAATATGTGCAAATGCATGCAGCCTCAAAGTCGACTTCCATTTTTTGTAACGTCCGTAACGGAACTTTAACCAGGCATAATTTTTTTTCAAAACTAGTTAGCTTTATACTTTAAACTATGTTTAAAAGTACTCTCAAAGAACTGCGTAAGGAATGTGCCGAAAAGAAACTGCACACTTTATTATACCCGTACTCAAAAAGAGTTAAGGCAAAGACAATAAAAGTATAAGATATGTAACGCCATATAAAATTTTTGCAAGCGAATTTTTCATGCTGGCTCTAGAGCTGGCTCCAGGCTCTCTTGAAATTTAGTTGAGAGAGCGCTCTAGAGCCAGCGCTCTAGAGCCAGCCGCTCTCTCATATGTATACAGCATACGAGAGCAACTGGCTCCAGAGCGGTTATACCGGGAATTAACTGCCAGATACTCAATTTAATTTAATACAAGACCAAAAATAGTAAAATATCGATTTAATTTAAACATTAATCTTCGTACACCTACTGTCTACTGTCCAGGCAAAAATTGGCTTTAATTACAAATTAACGCAACGCAATTTAAAGTTGTCCAAAATCCAAATGTTTTTTTATGGAATAATAGGATACATATTCAAGCTTCAAAAGATATGAGCAGTATGGTTTTACGGTTGTTTGTTTGTTCTTGGCAGAAGCTAGCCTACACGTACCTCTTGCTTTCAATTATTCTTGAAAAAAAGGGTATTTTACATGGTCAAAAAAGTGGGCAAAACTGTCATTACAGTATTTAGCGCTTAGCCAATATTAAAATTTGTTCCATTTTCCATTATTTAAGATACAAATAATACTTGTAAGTTGTGTAATATATATTAAAAAATTTGAACTAAACACTGTGTGTAACGTCCGTAACGGAAAAAAGGGTTTTTTGAATTTAACAGAATGAATTTTAACAATTTTGTTTTCCAAACAAGCTTTATAAACAGCGTTTCTTATGCACTTTAATCTAATGAAAAAAAAAAATAGCTTAACACATTATTTTGAAAAATACTTATGGGAAAGTGTGTAACGTCCGTAACGGCATGAAGACTCAAAAATTTGATTGTGATATTATGAGGTGAAAGTAGGTTTTTATTATGGATTTTCACCTGCTGAATCTGAATCTGGGCTTTGAATTGCTCTAGTGTGCCGAGAATCCGAAAAACTTAACCTCAAAGGAACAAAAAGTGTGTTTAAATATCATGCGATCCCCAAAGATCTCCCCAAACATGAAATACAATAGTAATGAAATATTTTATGCATTTTTTGTTAGTAATAAATTAATAATTGGAAGGTTACAAAGATTTGTAAATACATTAATATTTTCTATTTATTTATTTATTATTCTATTGATGGAAAAAGTGTAACGTCCGTAACGTAACGTCCGTAACAGACAAAAATTAAGATTTCTTTTCAACGGGACTACTTATCATTATTTTCTTTGCTGGATTAATATGGTCATATATTCCACTTAATTTGTTGTATATAAACTTTGTTTTGTTTATTATGCAAAATTCGCTAAAATATGTGCAAATGCATGCAGCCTCAAAGTCGACTTCCATTTTTTGTAACGTCCGTAACGGAACTTTAACCAGGCATAATTTTTTTTCAAAACTAGTTAGCTTTATACTTTAAACTATGTTTAAAAGTACTCTCAAAGAACTGCGTAAGGAATGTGCCGAAAAGAAACTGCACACTTTATTATACCCGTACTCAAAAAGAGTTAAGGCAAAGACAATAAAAGTATAAGATATGTAACGCCATATAAAATTTTTGCAAGCGAATTTTTCATGCTGGCTCTAGAGCTGGCTCCAGGCTCTCTTGAAATTTAGTTGAGAGAGCGCTCTAGAGCCAGCGCTCTAGAGCCAGCCGCTCTCTCATATGTATACAGCATACGAGAGCAACTGGCTCCAGAGCGGTTATACCGGGAATTAACTGCCAGATACTCAATTTAATTTAATACAAGACCAAAAATAGTAAAATATCGATTTAATTTAAACATTAATCTTCGTACACCTACTGTCTACTGTCCAGGCAAAAATTGGCTTTAATTACAAATTAACGCAACGCAATTTAAAGTTGTCCAAAATCCAAATGTTTTTTTATGGAATAATAGGATACATATTCAAGCTTCAAAAGATATGAGCAGTATGGTTTTACGGTTGTTTGTTTGTTCTTGGCAGAAGCTAGCCTACACGTACCTCTTGCTTTCAATTATTCTTGAAAAAAAAGGGTATTTTACATGGTCAAAAAAGTGGGCAAAACTGTCATTACAGTATTTAGCGCTTAGCCAATATTAAAATTTGTTCCATTTTCCATTATTTAAGATACAAATAATACTTGTAAGTTGTGTAATATATATTAAAAAATTTGAACTAAACACTGTGTGTAACGTCCGTAACGGAAAAAAGGGTTTTTTGAATTTAACAGAATGAATTTTAACAATTTTGTTTTCCAAACAAGCTTTATAAACAGCGTTTCTTATGCACTTTAATCTAATGAAAAAAAAAAATAGCTTAACACATTATTTTGAAAAATACTTATGGGAAAGTGTGTAACGTCCGTAACGGCATGAAGACTCCAAAATTTGATTGTGATATTATGAGGTGAAAGTAGGTTTTTATTATGGATTTTCACCTGCTGAATCTGAATCTGGGCTTTGAATTGCTCTAGTGTGCCGAGAATCCGAAAAACTTAACCTCAAAGGAACAAAAAGTGTGTTTAAATATCATGCGATCCCCAAAGATCTCCCCAAACATGAAATACAATAGTAATGAAATATTTTATGCATTTTTTGTTAGTAATAAATTAATAATTGGAAGGTTACAAAGATTTGTAAATACATTAATATTTTCTATTTATTTATTTATTATTCTATTGATGGAAAAAGTGTAACGTCCGTAACGTAACGTCCGTAACAGACAAAAATTAAGATTTCTTTTCAACGGGACTACTTATCATTATTTTCTTTGCTGGATTAATATGGTCATATATTCCACTTAATTTGTTGTATATAAACTTTGTTTTGTTTATTATGCAAAATTCGCTAAAATATGTGCAAATGCATGCAGCCTCAAAGTCGACTTCCATTTTTTGTAACGTCCGTAACGGAACTTTAACCAGGCATAATTTTTTTTCAAAACTAGTTAGCTTTATACTTTAAACTATGTTTAAAAGTACTCTCAAAGAACTGCGTAAGGAATGTGCCGAAAAGAAACTGCACACTTTATTATACCCGT